>JAOEGT010043545.1:0-21736 GCA_025447795.1 Speoplatyrhinus poulsoni | reverse complement strand
GGGGAACAATCATGGGATGAGCGACAGGTGCGGGAGGCCCTGATTGCCACCTGTCACAGATCGGCTGTCAGTACTCCAGGGACGGTGCGCGAGAGCGCGCCAGACCGGAGGGCGCGGCCCCGCCGCGGGACGTCAGCTTGACAATTGTGGCCAGGACATCCCTATTTCAAATTAAAATTACAGTTTGGAGGGGGCATGAATGTATTTCTTTCATGGTCATGGGTCTATGAACTGTCAAGAGCACAGAGCGTGTGGCAGAGCCCTCCACGTCAGGTCTAGGTGAACGTAAAAATATGAGTTTCTGTGTTAAACTTGCAAGCAATAGCATTTGGAAATTGTTTTATAAAAGCCTAATGTAAAATACATAAAGCTGGAATACAGTATCTTGTTATAAAATTAGCCTATAGGCCTAACAAATAAGACTTATGTTCATGTGAGATTCATGAAGCTGTTGCATTTAAGTTAAAACAGGACATTCCCTTTCTGTTTTTCAAAGTTGCCAGTCCTATCTAATCTGACATGCCAGATGAATGACGGACTTGTTAGTAACAAGTCCGTCTGGGGAGCCATCCATACAAACTGTTTGAAAAGGGCAGGTACCTTAAAAAAAATACTTAGCAGTTGACTGGATTTCGCTGCTGGCAATCCTAAACCACGCCGCACACCATTAACCATTCCCGTATAGCTATCAATATGATACTGATTGGTAAGTTCAGTTGCTGCTCGGACACATTAACAATGATTTCTAGGCTTTCCAGTGTTTCTCACAGCAAAATTAAACTGAAGCTCGGCTATCAGGATGGTCTCGCAGGGCTAAGTCCCATCAGGAACCATCATGTTTTGTTTTCTTCCGTATCACGTAAATTAGTACAATAAACATTGATATGGGGCGGGACAAAGAATTGTGAGAGAACCGTGATCTCTATTCTAAGCAAGAATACCTTGATTCTCATGTTAGCCAGAATCGTGCAGCTTTGAGTCTTTGATTCTTGTTGAGTGCCGCCCAGTACAAATAGCCAAAGAAGCATGACGAACGCAGCTGCAGACTAAATACTTAGGCTTCCGACACTGTACTCTCTTTGAGTCAGACTGAAATTTGAGTGAAAATGATCTCATCATTCATTCATTGTTCACGTATTAAGGACACACTGACCCAAACGATTGAAATGAGAATTAGCCTTTCGTTCTCATAAATCTCATATTTTTGCAGATGACAACAGTGTTCCGGGAAACATCATTTTCAGATTTATTTGAAAACTCCAGATTGGTGTTGTTGGAAGGCCAAAACAGAGAGAAAAGATGTGTTTTCAAATGAAATCCTGTTAAATTATAGCAACTGCTCTGTCAAAGTACCTGTGTGTTTGTATTGTGCATGTGTGCACTGTCTGTGTACAGTACATAAACTGTGTGTGTGTGTGTAAGCGAGTATCCGTGTGTGTTTAGGTGTCCCTGTTCTAGCAGGATCAGAGATCGTGTGTGTTTAAAGCCTTGTCCACATTAATCATATTGATCCACAATTCATAGTGCAAGTCCTTATCAGAACTCTTTGAAGAGCATTAAAAAATTTTTTATCACTTTAGTATTGTGTGGATTATCACTGTTTAATAATTTTAGAATTCTTTAAATAATCTTACACCTGGCATAAAGCAGTGCCAAGCACAATGGAAGTGTCTTTGTTACTGTAGTTTCAGGCCGACGCAGTCATTTTCCCATCCAATGGTCATGTTGTTGAAATAGCAAGCGCCTCTCTGAGTATGGGTGTGTTGGTCTTAAAAGGAGATGTGGTCAACCGCATTGTTGGCGCATTGATATGTTGAGGGAGCGGAAAGCGACTGACCTCTAAAGTCAATGGCACACTGGGGCGCAGATGGTTGGAGGAGGGAAGCGCCCCCCCTAGTTTCATAGAGATCTTAATCGTCGCCCCCCCCCCACCCCCCACCCCACACACACACACACACGCACACTTTTGAGAAGAAACGATAATTACAATCAGTGCTTAATTTGCAAACCAGGAGGTCCGGCGAGTTAGAGAGAAGGAAATATGTCCCAGAACAACAAAAAAAAAAGTACCTGGAGCACATTGGATTGGATGCCAAGTTACTGTTAAAATAAATGACTACATCTAACAACAAAGCATTATTTATTTACCATTAATAATTATGCACCCAAATGGCCATCAGAAATCTGTAGATGCACCACTTAGCACGTGTTTGAACAGCAGCTTCAATTGCTGTGTATGGTCATTCATTTAATAACACAATTTTATAATGCTATGATCAATATTAAAATCAATCAAACACTGAAGTCAATTAATTTATTTTAGATAATAGGATAATAGGGACCCTTGTTTCTGTTATACATAAACACTCAACCAATTCTTTATAAAAATGTAGAATGTAATAAAATACTGAAACGGGATTACATAGATTACATTATAGATAGATTACAAAACAAAATAATAAAAGGTCATACAACTTAATTATTTTATCAACCCAATCACTGTAAATAAAAGAAGTTTGGACATGTGAATGCTTTGAGTACAGTTATGACCTGAACACTATTCTAAAGATTGCTACACTAGCTAACCTAACTAACCTAGAGGCTACACTGTTAACAAGCTGTGTGATCCTACCAGGACAGAATATGTAGAGAGAGATGGAAGAACAGAAAACCTATTTGCATGGATTATCATCACACACCAGCGATCAAAATGAAAGATACATTTCCTGGTTGACGGGATAACGGAAATGCTGGTTAGCACATAGTTTTATATTAAGATAATGTTTAGTCATGACTTCCTATAGCTTTCATCATAGGCGTAGTTTTGGGTGGGTGTGCAGGGGATGTGTCCCACTCAATAGTACTCAAAAGTAGTAGCACATTATGCATACTAACCGCTCATTGAACTGCTTGACCATGTAGCGTAACCTAGAACAGGCCTACTACACTCTTGGTTCACTTTTATGTCCTATGTTGGATATTTGAATGCACACATTGTGCACCCCATCCACACGGCTTTACGCCGTCATATGTAATTGACGCACTACTTGCATGACTGTACAAGCTCTGCCAGACATTCAAGGAGACGGGGAGGAAGGGGGGGACATTAGACGTGGTTACGCGATTTTGACTTTAACAAAGTCTTGTTCTCCAGTAGCAGATTTATTACGTTATGGTCAACATGTGTAGTAGACTAATATTGTTTAAAGTCAGTATAGCCTACAGTAGATCATCCCAAAACACAGATGTTTTGAATATGCATAAAGTTTTGAGCATAAGCTATTAAAGTCCAGTGGTTAATAAATTAAAATAAATGTATTTATCATGTACTTCCCCCATAGAAAAGAGGACAGAAGAGTAGGCTATATCATGCCTACAGTATGTGTGTTGAGGTCTATGCCAAAAAAGCAATACATATGTTTGATAACCCTTACTGCATTATTTTCCATATGTTTGTAATTGTGCCAGGGTTCCTGTATTTAATGTTTTCCTTTAAATAAATAGACATTTCGTTAACAATTTGAGCCTTTTCTGCAACAATGTAGGGTTACATTGATGCAGAAAAGGCACAAATTGTTCCATAAGAATTCAGCAGAATGTGTTTGATTCTCAAAATGTTATGGTGGAGGACCCCAGACCTCCCGCTTTATATGTCCCCCTCAATGTTCAAACGAAATCTACACCCATGGCTTTCATTATCTAGGCTGTGTTTTACTTATTTGTTTAAAGCGCACTAGGATTTCTCTCACATCTATTTGGATCTCATAATGGCACAACAGAAAAGCCTAAACTCAAGAAAACAGTATAATAAATAGGTAAAGCTAGTTTCCGCCTGAAGACAGGTTCACAACCTCAGACACAGGCTATTCCTTTGAAACATGACCTGTTCTTTTGCGTGTTTATACTGCATATCTACTCTGGTGAAGCCTCTCTAGTTTGAGGATGTAACATGCACCATTTCGGCATTTTTCCTCCTAAAAGCTTGACTCACGAGCATAATGTAGGATTGGACATTCATTCTAGGAAGGGGCATATTCAGATAGAGAGCAGTTTACAGCTTTATTTTTTAAATGGGGAGATGATACCTAATGTCGTGTTGTTAACCGGCAGTGATCATGTTGAGTGTTGATTCTTGTTAATGTGTCATAAACATTGCAGTATGCCATCATTACGTTTTTATTGTTTCAGCATCAACACAAATTACACCAAGTTAAAACTAGGCAAGCCTAGTTCAGCCGGCCACGTACTATGGAGCGGTTAATTATATTCTTACATACAAACTTCTCTTCTTACATACAAACTTCTCTTCAACATATGCCTAAAAAGTGTGCAATAGTCCCATTTACAGTGTACAAACAATGGTGACGTGGGCCTATATACTGAAACATGCACGCAAAGTTTTACAGTATAAGTATGGCAACAGTAAAGCAACCAGCATTCTTTAGAAGGAGTTCAGCATCCACCCGGCACAGATATTACCATCCTGGGTCCCCGTAACGGTTGGTTTCACAAAGTCAAGCCCTCAAAAAGCACCCCCCACTCACTGAGTGACTACACTGCAAATTCAATTTAGGCACTGCAAAAGCACAAAGTAGGCTATTCACTGTAAATCAGTAACACACTAGCACCAGTAACACAGTACCACCCACAAGGGCCGAAGAAACCATTACAATCACTCCCTCCGTGCCAGAGAACCACCCCACTTCTGCTCAATCAGCCTCGCCCGTCCCAGTAACTATGGTCGATCTACAGCTGCATTTCTTAAAATTACATAATAAAACTAAACTGTGACAAAACTAGACACTAAACAATTTATTAAAGATTGTTAAAAGTTACTCAACTGACTGAGCTGACAAGACCCTCCCCTCCCCCGGGGTCTGAGCTGAAGGACGGAGCTCATTAAACAGCGTGTTTTAGCCATATCACGCATGTAATCAGAGGGAAGCAACAGCTGCCCCGGCACTCTAATCCCTGTCCCTCACTATCTAAAGGAGGCAACTAGCCTCCCCTTCTAACTCGACACGACACCCACCCGCCCCACAGAGTAGCCTACCGGGCTGAATCATTTCACTGACAAGCACCCTGCTTCCCACACATTGTCGCTCCACTTTGCTCACACATGCCCTCTCCCTTCCCCACAGCTGTCCGTCCTTAGCTAATTAGTTTGTTGACTCTTCAGCTTCACCACAGTATGATGATGGTACGGTCACATTAACCTGACATGCCAGATGAGTGGTTGTCACATCCCCGTCTGGGGAGCAGTCCTTTGAAACTGTTTGTAAAGGACAGGCACTTTCAAAAAAATATGTATCAGTTGATTGGATGAACCATCTGGTCGTTTTCCCTGTCAGAAAACTTAAAACACGCCCGTAGCTATACAATGATGATTGGTAAATTTAGTTGCTACTTGAGTTGCTACTTGGACACATTCATAATAATTTCTAGGCTTTCCAGACTAATTCTCACTGCAAAATTAAACTGAAGCTATGTGACCGTAGCCTATATGCGATATTGTGATAGTCAGGTTATGTCCTATACTAATAGGAAATTGTGAAACCATTCACAGTAGTTTATAGTATTTAAATACGGTTCATGTTTTCAATCTGTACAAAAGTGCAGGTCTATTCAATTGGCAGACCCCCCTGTCCATATCCTTAATTTTAGATAGACACAGTGAAGAAAATGGCGGCTCGATCTTACAAAGTATTTTCTCATTGTCGCAGTGAAGCGTGATATTCTAATCATTCTAATCATTGCCGCATTCACAGTACAAACAGAACATTACGTTGTAACCTGCGACACTGGAGTTCCCGACTTCAAGCCTTGTGCACGAGCATAGGACTATGTCACATGATTATTACGTCATGACAAATAATCATCCAAACTGGCTTTATTGACATTGTAAGAACAAATATATGTACCTAAGGACCAATAGAATATTATTAAGCACCATATGAACCAACCATGATTTTGCGGAGCAGTTAAACAGATAATTAATTTATGAATGGGATGTGTATTGCAGTTGGTCCTATAGGCTGCAGTACCACCCGTCTCCACATGTCACGGCTCCTTCAAGCCTAGAGTCAGACCCTGCCTCGCTGGTCCAGAGGCATGCTGCTGACTGTGACTTTGTTGGTGTGATTCCCATGGCCAGCTGGGTACAGTAAATGTTGGTTTGGAATGCACAAGGAACAGCCTAGTCTGCATTTGAAGTGATCATCGCCCTCAAAAAAGGTAGTTAAGCTAATTGTTCAAGGTCATGTTAGCTTAGTAGCTCACAATAGGAAGTGTGTGGTTGTACTGGACCGTTCCCAGATGGGACTGGGTGGAAACATTAGAATGTAAAGCAGGGCATGCAGAGCTGGGACACAGTGTGTGAACTTAGTAAATCCTTCCCCTTGGTAAAGGGATTATTCTCCTGTGACATACTGTATGAATGTATAGGTATTAGATGGGCATTGTTTTTCTGCTTGGGGTTTAGGATGATGCAAATCCCTCTGGTGTGCAGCTGTTAGATGTCACATTGAAACATCAGCAGTCTAAAATTTATTTGCACAAGCACACACATTGTATATATGTGAGTGCATGTTCAGAAGATCTCACAAGAACACGATTGTGCACACACAGACCCTCCTCAAAACAGACACACACTTTTAAATAGCTGCCAGAAAGAGTAATGGTATAATGCTGGCGACAAAATGGCCTTTCATTTACACCCTGCTGTTCTACAACACATGCTGAATTCACTCTCCAGACAGACAGGACATCCACCAGGCAGCGTGTATAATGAGTACAGCTTGGCCGCTGAAGAGGATACCCACACCCCAAATGGCCGCTCTCCCCCCACAGCATAATACCGCTGTGCAAGGACATAGAATATTAGAATTGACTGCTTTTAACAATTTATTTTTGATGAAAGTTTAAATGGTCATTAATGTTCTGAATGAGTAATGTTGCACTTCAAAACCACCATGAAAATACAGAGGTAAACAAATGTATTAAACCATGTTTTGTGTCACATACTGTAGTTAAAAAGTCAATTTTAGATTAGTTTGCAGCCATTAGAGAAGCAGTAATGTTTGTTTTGGTTTCAAACACAAGGATGCAAATTAGCCTTGTGATATCATCCTGTACAATACAATCCATTCAGTGAAAGTATTTGCTTAAAATATTCTGAAATACTCTATATGGATGATATCTCCAGTTTCCCAAAACAGACTTGAAACAAGCATTTGGTCATCAGTTTCTCAAGTGAATCAATCAGTTCTCCCAACAAATTACATGACCCTAAATACAGTAGCCCATGCCTTTTAAAACATGGAATAACAGACTTAATGAAGGAAAATTTTACAGTAAACAAAATATTTTAAATAGTGATTCAGTGCACATCTTTGATAAATAATGTAATTTTCCTTTCCAACTAATGACTGAAATATCGAATCCTTATATATAAAGCTTTAGCTTGATTTTCCGGTTGAGTATACGTTAAACGAAGACCTTCTCACTGCTGCATTGAGCATCTCTGATTATCTGTACAAACCAAGTAGAAAACATCTATCTGTCTTTGATTGGCTGTTTATTATGGGGTCTAGCCCCTTTGAGAAATCTACCAATCATCAAATCCGGGCTTCCAGGCGGGACAAAAATGCATTACTATAACTGTCCAGTATCTACTGTCTACAATACAAGCCTACTGTCCAATACACACTGAGATGTGTTTTCCTATGCAGTAAACTTCCATAACCCAAAATGACGTGCTGTTGTCCAATTAACGTCATGTCCTGGCTGCTACCCCATGTTGTCTGCCACACGTCAATCATTTTGCCATAGACACAAAGCCTCCTTGAATCTGCCATAGGATCGCATTGAAGCTCATCTTCAATGGGGGTCTATGGGCTGCGCTTTATCTGGTCTGGTCAGAGAGCAGCCTGTTACACTGTTCACAAACACAGATACAGTGAATAAAGTGTTTGAGAAGGGATAGTGCAGATAATGTACACTTTGTAATGATTAAATAGAACGCAGTAATATATACTTTGGTAAATATCCAATTATCTTCTTATTAAATTAAATTATATTGTCTTAGAGCAATTGCCACTGATGTACTGTGTTACAGTGTGTTTACAGAACAGTAAAAAATATGTTCAAGCCACATGCTTGGATGTTGAGTTTTATGTAACAGTATCAGTCTGGAGCAGTCAGCCAATTAGCTGTAAGATCAAGTTTTTCCTAAAATGATGAAATCAACGAATGTCTACTGATTGGGATGTTGTCGGTAGACAGGAAACGGCTCACAGCCGATGCTTAGAAGTCAAAAGGAATAAAGGGTATTGACAATGGTCTTTATTTGCCTTTACAGCCTTGCAGATGATCTCACCTAGATAATTAATGGGGAGGCTTGGGGTGTTTGTGCTGACTTGAAGCTTGTGTAGTCTGTAACGCAGATTGTATGCATATTACACATTACATTACAGCGATTAGCCTTGTCCTCTTTGGTGATACAGTGCTAAGGCTCGTGTTCTGACCAAACAAAAATTAAAGGTCACCTCTTTTTAACCGTCTGTTTTTGTTGTCTTACTGGTTTCATCTCCTTTTGCGTGTTCATGCTTTTTTCTCCACTATTATCTTTGGTTCAGTAGTTTAGTTAGTTTGGTACTAACTTTGTCAGTTTTTACATGCTCTTCAAATTGATTTGCGTGTGGAGAATCCAGCAGGTACTGTATGGTTTACAAGATAGTTAAAACTGCAAACCTACATAGGTTTGCATTAATTAACTGTATAATAGCCTACACACACCTACGATGTTGTATATAGTACCACAGTGTGTATGTGTATATGTTTATAGTGTCTGTTTGATTATTTTGCCTTGCTTAAGAGGTACTGTAGTATGGTTCCCTTTGCTCAGCTTCAGTTTTAACATCTGGGGTTATCGGGTTATTTATAGCAACCTTATCCCTCCTCCTCTCTTTCACCCTCTTCTCACCTTTCTTCCATAGTTTTCTCTGCTTCTCTTTCTGGGTAGTACCATCAGGAAGCTCTCTTAGATATATTTATTGGTGTAGCTTTACGTCCCCTGGGGTTATATTATCTCTTTCTCCTGGCTGCAGCATGTCTTCAGTTTACGGTACAGTCATGTCTCATGCACCGTCCTAGTTTCCTCTCTTCCCTTCTGCTTCTCTTTACCTTTTCTCAGCAAGCAGAATATCCCCCTATCTCTCCGTGTGTAAGGTTGGGTTGAACTCGCGCTCTCTCTCTCTCTCTCTCTCTCTCTCTCTCTCTCTCTCTGTGTCACAGCAGGTCACTCTCCCTTTCTGTCCCCGCAGTACATTACAGTATGTCACAGGAGGTATGGTGCATGAGGTTATGGACTCTCTTTTTGTGGCTGCTTCTGCTCGCATGCCCTCATGCACACACACACACACACATCGTGTCCTGGTGTGAATCATGCAGAAGAGGAGGGGATGGGCCTGTAATCAACGCTGGGTACCTTTCACCCTTGCTCTTCACCTTCACCCTATCTTCCCTGCTGTATCATGCCATCATTGTCCATCTAAAATAATTGAGAACGGATTCCTTCCAAGTTGATCAGACTCCTGCTATGCAGAGAGATGTCCCTAATAAGCAAATGAAAACCTGCATGTCTATTACCTCCTGACCAATCACAGTGAGTATGAACATAACTGACAATGAAGTCACAACAGCATTGGGAAATGCTGATTAACTTAACTGAACTGTGGTGATTTTTCAACAGCAAACAATAAAGTGAACTTGCTAAATAATTAATTTGTAATAAAACCTCATTCCTCCTTGGCATGGCCCTTTGTAACTCCTTCTACAAGCTGTTGCATAATCTATATTCAGTGTTATTGAAATTTGTGACAGCATTTACATATCAGAATGTCAACCTAACATATTTGCATATTTTTTATGAACACAGCACAATTAATGAGTTAGCTGCCAGGCCCACCTTGCTTATCATTGATATGTATTAGGCCATTATTCTGACGTGCAAGACACTGTAAATGCTTTTTCAACAGAGCTTTCACAGAAGTATGAAAATTTGGAAGAGTTCCCTGTTCACCAACGAAACTTTAAACTTGACAAAATTCTAGCGAACATTTTTTCATAAGATATATTTTCTCCGCAGTTCCTGGTGACTGGCTTCAACCTGTTAGTATACAGAGGAGATGCACAATGTGTTTATTTGCGTGGGTAGACAGGCTCATTAGCATACACACTTAACCAATTTGGAGCAGAGTACCAGTACATCTCCCCACAGGCTTAACCCTGCGGTGTCTGAAGTCTGTAGGCGCTCACTGGGTGCACTTGCAAATGCAACACACAAATACATTTTCATGTGCAGAGAACATAGCTTCCTCCGTTTTCTTCACACACAGAAATGCATGCAGACTCACACATTGTCACATGCACAGATGAACACACAAACACATGCCACCACAGATGTGTAGAAACACGCGGAAACGTGCTCTCTTTCACGCACAAACACACACGTGTGCCAACACACACGTTCACAGACGCTCTTTTTCTCACGTTCTGCATTCACGCACTTGCACATGAATGTGTGCCTACATACTGGTAAGTGAACACACACACATTCACATCTCATGGTGGGAGTGTTGTGTGTGGCATTTAATAAATCTCTCCCATAAGTCTGTTATCCACGGAACATTCCGGTGGCACAAAATCCTGCTTTGAAGTCTACCACAGGCTTTCTGTTTCCCCTGAACAAACCGGGTTGCGATGTTCCCCCCAATTCACCTTGCCTGTCACAGCAGCTCTCACACATTATTATTATTATTATATTATTATTATTTGGGAAGGCTTAATGGATATTACTTCTGCTAGATCTACTGGAAATCACAATCAGCATGGAGGGAGGAAAGTTGTGCAATAGAGCTATACAGTAGGTAATATTAGAATAAACCTGCTTATCTTCATCTTATAAACCTGCTTATCTTACAAACAAAGAAATGTGTTCATTTGATCAAATGATACTCATTCTGAAATTATTGTTGGATGGAAATGTACAACCAATTAAATAATAAGTATAACAAATATAAAGGCATCATCAAACAATAACTATGTATCACTGTACTGTATACAGAAAAGTATTTCAGTCTGGATGACGCTGGTGATGAAATGAGAGCTCCACCTTCTACCTGACTGGCAACAGTATCTCTTATGACTGGAAGCGGAAGATCGAAGCTTTTACTTACTTTAAAGTAACGCAGCAGACTGGCGGAAAGGGCCGGAATAACAGACGTGCGTTCCCCTCCCCTCTCTCACTAACAAGCAGGCAGGATCTGCGCTTCCTGCTTTAATGGGGGCTGACAGACGCTTGGATGGCATCCCAACGGCTGATATGATGAAAGCCTCCCTACACTCGGTGCACCCCGGGCGTGGGGAAGCTTTTGCCGCAAATGTAAACTTTAAAGACACGTCCCTGTTGTCTGTTTCAGATAATGGTGGCAGGGGTGGGGAGTTGTTCACACCAAAGAGAATGTATTTGTCGTTTTAGAATAATTAAATGCATGATCTTGTTAGAAATCCATTTTGTTGTCTTGTACATGACTGAGGAGGCTCCAGACCTTGTGGCAGGCGTGCAACAGCAATGCTTTCTCCCGTGGCTGGGGTTAAACAAGGCTTTATACACACCACATCTGTATTCTTCTAGACTAGAGCATCAATACAAAATGAAAACATTGTTGTGGTTATTTGTATTGGCTGCTTTCCTGGAAGCCATCAAAATAGGCATTATGATTTATATGAAACCACATTTGTAAATTATGTCTTTTAGTACAGAACATGTACAGTAAGACTTTTTATTTATTTAACTTTTATTTAACCAGGAAGGTCTCATTGAGACATACAGTACGTCCTGACATTCAGACAGCAGAAGCATTAAACAAACATTGCGGGTTGTAACGCATGCTCAGAAATATATATATATATATATATATATATATAAATATACGGTATATAACGAATTCAATATATAACGCAATACAAAATAAACAGTTTGTAAACTTTATTTGCGCTGTCAAATAAAATATGGATGTATCCAGCACAAAGATATTTGTTTTCAAGGTTCTGTACAGACTTATATAATTAGAAGTTCAAAATAAAATGAATAACCGTTTACAACAACAAACAAATCCTTATAATATGAATGTTATTTACAACAACAATGATTGAGTGGTGGTTTAGTAACTTCATCTGTCAGATTTCCCTTTATCTCCTGGATACAGTGAAGGCAGGTTGACAGTATGAAGCACCTCATCCCTTGAGTCAATGTTAGTGGATAATGCTCAGCAACTTCACAGCTTAAACAGTCAAGTCTTTTCACCCAAGTGGCACTTTTGTGGAACATTTCCTCCTTGAGCCGGCATTATATCCAGGATACAGATCAGGAATGCGAGGACAGGTTAGGTTAGATTTAGAGTGGAAGCAAGGTCAGCCGCCAAGGAACATAAACGCAGAGAAATACTATTACATATCTAATGCCTTTCTCCTCCAATGAAAGGTGTCGAAATTTGCGAGCCCCAGCCGAGCCCCATGGGAAACTATCTTTGCAGCTGTAGTTCCCCTGCCGGTTTGACCGCTCTATTCAGAAATGCACTCTACAAGCAGGATTGTGGCTTAGGTTTGACAATAGCTGGGTTTACATGGACACTTTTGTGTCTTTCCGATTGAAGATTTACATGGGATGTCATCTAATCGGGTCTGGTGTTTACATGCGCCGTCGCAACTTATCAGAATAGATGTTAAACATGCACATATTATAAGCTTGGTAATGTAAAGTGTCCCACTAGAAAGTGTAAGATGGGGCATGCATATTGGAACGCAACCAGGAAGTAATTTAACTGTTTACATGGTAGAATTATTCTTTCAATCGTGTTATGGAACGGGTTATGCTACCCCTCTGCTTCGGAATGAAGCAACCGTGAGGTGTTTATAACCCTAACACTAACCCAGCATTATCTTTTGGGTTGGACTTTAAACCCGATTCCAATCGGAATAATAAGGTCCACGTAAACGGAGCTAATGATGTTGGACAAAGATAACTAACTAAGGAGCAAAAAGAAGACATATCTATGAAAGTCAAATAGAGGACATATCGTGCACTTTCAGTCAGGGATTTGCATTCATATTTACTGTCATATTCATATTTAAGTCCCAAATCGGGTAGCTTATCCATAGTGATGTAGAGAAAGTTCTTTACTATTGGCTGAACATTTTTGATGGAGAACATGAAAAGCAACTAGAGTTTTAGGACCAGAGTTTTTTAACCAAGATTGGAAGGGAGAATCACAGCATTTTGCAAAAACATTAGTAGAGAGAATATAAATTAGACCCAGGACCATAACCGTGTTTTAACCCTAGTTTGTTCGCTAGGTGGGAGAGCTCTCATAATTGTACTTGCTTCAGTCTTGTCAGTGTCAGGTCAGTATGGGAAGGTTTTAGGTCCATGGAAGTGCCAATAAACGTCAGTCAAACTTGTACCGCCTTCAAGGAAATCCGAGAACCATGTGAGAAGGATTAATTTCACTTTCTGCTGTCGGCATCCAGAGTAGCTATCCTTGGTGCTGATGTGCCTTGGTGCTGGCTTTCTAAGACAGACAGATGTACTGTAGCAGAGGGATAGTTCATATGAGCGCTCTCACGACGCTAACTGTTGCCAGGATGGGAGGGAACAGCTATGGGCCAAATCATGAATGGGACTGACAATTACAGTAACATATTTTACTACTGCTACTGCTACCATACTATTTTTTTCAGCGTAAGATCTGGTTAGACAATTGAGGGTTTTGGAAAGGAAACGGACACAAATTAAATATATAATATAGAGAAACAGCGGGCTAGGCTGATCCCCAAAAAGGAGCAGATACAGTAGGACGTTATCCAAGCGGTAGAGAAGAGACATCACACAGACGTGTTGACAGACAGAACTAGACGAGCAGATGGACAGAGAGCAGGGAGGGAGAAGGAAAAGGAGAGGGGCTCAGAAAAGAGCTCATCAGAAAGTCAATACGTCTTTGCGGAGACGGTTGAGAGCACCTAAGCAAGAGAAGGAGTGAGACAGGCCTACTAAGGGAACAGACATATGGGAAATCAAAATAACATTTCCCAAATAAGCAGGCAGACAGGCTAAATGGACGAGTGAAGGGCAGGTTATGGTGCCTTGAGGACAGCAGACAGTCTTTTCATGGCTCATTCTGCACGGGGTGGGTATGGGGGGCTACCAGCCTCTCAGCAGATGGAGTGTTCATCGCGTTCATCACATCAACCCCCCCTCTAGACGCTGCTCAACACAACCTGACACACCAAGGTTGGGATATGGTACAGCTGAATGCTCCTGTGCCCATTGTGTGTGATGAAGGCTCTGTCACCACACTGACACTTACCAGGCTCATGGGCCGCCCTGGCCCCACCCACCACCTGCCAGACAGATAGAGAGACAGACAGAGAGCCAGCCAAACACAGGCAGACAGAGAAGCAGCCAGCCAGCAGTTCATCAAATTGGCCAGTTACCTGGAAGCAAGATACAGCGGTCTGCAGTTGACTGGCTGCTGAATGTACCGTTGAGGCTACCATGTGTCCCCATATGTCCCCATAGACATACTCAGTGTTACAGCCATGGTTGCATGGATACAGCGTTTTGGCTCATGATATTATTGTCTATCATTGTCTTGTGGCCCGACACCCAGCACTGTCAGGTATACTGTGTGCATACTGCAGGTGACATACTGTGGCTCACAGTTATGGTTTTATCAGTCACCAAGAGACTTGTGTTTCCCTTACACACCACCGGCATGTATAAAAGGAGCCTTGTAAGAAAACATTATATTAATCTTCTGGAGCCAAACATTCTGCCAAAATGAACCGGCAGGTAATTCAATTGAGCCTGTTCTACCCAGCCAGGCAGTGACAAAATAGTTGTGTGTGAAGATTCAAGTTTTCTCCTCCACTGCCCTTTGGCCGTTTTTGTTTTGTTCAGGGCTGGCTTAACAAAGGAACACAGAGCATTGATTTCACAACATCTGCAGTGTTCAGACAGCCATGTGAATATTTCTCTGACTGTTCTTGTTCCTGTGAACATAGTTGGTGGATTTGTTGTTCTACAGCAGGGTACATAAATGCCTCTTTGTTGCATTTATATCAAGCTAGCTTGTTATTGGTTCTGTTCCCCTTCCAATTGAGTTTAACATTTGATAATGCTGTTCGCTCACTTCTGGTTTAATGATTTCATTTCATTACGTCTGATTAATTAAAACAGCATTTCACTGATGTATGTCTATGTTCAAGACGTGGAGCCGTTACCAGGGAGGCAAACAGCTTCTTTGAGCTCAGCAGCAGCCAGACTCCTCTTCCTCTTCCCTTCTCTTCCTCCCCTCCAGGGCTGCTGGCTGCATGCCAGTGCCAGGCTGGTCAGCCAGACCAGCCAATTAGAGGGGCTCATTTGGGCTTCTTGCAGGGCTGCTTAGGTGCTCGTCTGCCTTGGTTAAAACCTGGAGCCTCATAGGTCATCTCATAAGTTTACCACCCACCCTCCAAGCCTCCCACATGCCTTTCTCCCATTATTATCACATCCTGGGCTTCCCTGCCTGTCCCCTGCCCGTCCCACCGCGACTGCAGCTCTTTGCCACAGAATTAGGGCATCTCTGCGCCGAGGAGTTAGCCAAGTGAGTCTGGCCCAACCAGCACACATGTATTATCCATCATCCTGTCACTGCTTTTAATTCAGCTCAGCAGCCGTGCCTTTAAGGGAACTTGACCTGAATAAGCTGTTGTTTGTTGTTTTGATGTGCAGGTCAGTCCGCTTGCTAATGACGCATTAAGGGATGTGATTGGTGCACGCCCAGGGAGTCCTGGGTGTGCAGGGCAGGCGTGTGTTCATTGGTACGGTGCCCCCACACACTTTGTCTCAAATGGACCAATAGCACAAGGCCTCTGTGTGTTTCTGTGGGCGGGATGGCACAGTTTGGTCCCTGGAGATATCCAAAGCCTCTTTCAGATCAAGACTATAATTGAAACAAAAGAGCATCTAGCTTTCCTATCATGGAACAATGAGGTTACACGGCTATGTTTAAAGGCTGTGTGTCTAATGAGCCATTCTCTTTACTTGTTTACTGTGCTGTATGTGTGGATGTGTCTGCATTCTTGGGCTTGTGCACAAATAAACAAATAATGCACAGCCACAAACGTACACATGTGAATTATACGGTGCATTTTGCTCTGTGCAGGCACGATTATAAATGTGCAGAGGGTGGGCTTTTCTTCATGCAGCACATACAGCCGCCTATGTGCGTTGTGTGTGTTTTCATGAATATTTGATCTGCGCTTGCGATGGTGCATGTGAAAGTGAGAGAGCCAAGGACTCATATTCCCCTCTGTGTAATCGGAGGTGCGTTGAGCAGAGCTGAGCAGGGGGAAATTATAAAAGAGTAGCTGAGGCATCAGGTAGAGCTAACAAGGCCAGCAGTCTGCTTCCCAACACACACATTCTCACGTCTCCCAGGAGACAAGCCTCTGCAGCCAACTGCTGGAGAACTACATAAGAGACTTTGATATCACCCAGTTACTCATTAATGATAGGCCTCCTAATAGCGCTTCATGCTCCCTATCAGCACCAGTAAACTGTACTGTAATAGGATACACTTAATGGGATTAAGGTAATTGATGAATGTAATCTGTTTTAAATGACAGCAGTGTACTGGTGCGTTAAAGGGTTAGTGTATATGGGAGGGCACAGCCACATCAGAAACAGTCACCAAAATACCGACTTTCAAAATGACATTGCTCAGAGAACGAGCTGTGCTGTAATACTTCATCCAATTCAAGACTGTCATTACAAGCATGCTGCAAGCTAGCCATACCGTATATATAACCAATGTATACTGGCTCACTAGGATGTTGGGCGGAGTAGGGGCACTGTCATAAATGAACTCTGTGTTTGCAGATACGTCACCTGAATTACAAGTCTGCCTGCATGTACGGCAGCCAGCTGGTAGCGTTGTGCAATACGTAAACCTCAAGAAGGCTCTAGCGTCAGATTCTAGGGGCCTTGGCTTTAGCCTCCCCTGCTAAGGCGCTTGCTGTAATACGTGGGAGCAGAGTTCAAGTCCTGGGTGTGATGGACCTCAGTCACGCAGGTGTTTGTCTTCCTTCTTGCTGCAGCCCAAATAGGGCTAGCCTACTGACTGAATCCAAAAACACAATATCATAGTTCAGGCAGCCTGTGCAGTTCTATGATGTCAAAATAACTGTTTACTGTTTATCAGCAAAACACCTGTTCAGTGGAGTTTTTAGAGTGAGATCCTGCCACGAAAGGCTTCTTATGTAAGGTACGACCGCCCCTGATAAATGTGTGCCCACACATCTAGTGTCCACACATACCAACCTGCTCTGCCCACCTATCCATCCTGTGTGAATGGCTGCCCAACGGTAATAGGCCGGTCCTCAAAGACACTGCATGCTCTTTCATGTCAATCAACCAGTCTTCAACCCCCACCATCACCAAACGCATCTCCTGCGTGAAATTAGATCCTGATTACCACCGTCTTCTTCCCTCCAGAACTGGCACCATTCCTCCCGTGAGTCATCCAGTCAAATTCCACATATGTGTGGAATAAACACATCACATTCTGTGACTAACTGAGCTGCAGTGTGGCCAACACCACACCACCCACCCTTATATCCTAACCTAGAGAGCATAAAGTACTATATAAACATGGTTACCAGTGTGTATTGAGATGATTTCAAGGGTATTTGTATTTGTGCAGCCCATGTGCTGTGACTCACAGGCGTCCAATCATATCAACCACAAATAAGCAAGCTGCTAAAATGTATAGTTGGGGAGATTTCCTCGACAGGATTGACTTGAAACATGCAGCTTTCTGGTTCAGGGTCAGCTTTGTGCTGTGACTTGCTGAGAGCTTCTGCACGCTGTCCATACTCTCCTGCTGTAATCACGGCTCAGCTCAGCGGCCCTGGAGAAGATGCTCTCAAAAGCAGGAACGCAGTTCACTTGGAATGAGTGTCATCTCAGTTTCCTGTCTGGGATGCTGCTTTTAATGGGTTTGAGGTCAACCTGCTGTGTGGGAAGTGACGCGCATATGTGTTTGTTTTTGTGTGTAGATATTGGTGGCTCTCTCGTGTTTGTTATGTGTTGTGTTGTGTGTGTGCGTGCACGTGTATACCAATGTCTGTGCTTGTCATTTACTCTGACAGCTCTGCCTGTGTGTGTGTGTGTGTGTGTGTGTGTGTGTGTGTGTTTAATGCCAGGTTACAGCAGTGGCACAGGGACACTAGAGCTGTTAGAGTCTCAGGGAGATAATTGGGACCTTCTCCCATGAGATGACTATTCAGAAGGAGTTAGGATCAAGGCCAGGATGCCCTGGGACTAGAGGAGAGAGGACATGACTGCCTTCAGTAATCCCCTGCTCTGGGTTTTGTAAACAGCACCATGCCACACCACAGCACAAAGGGAAGCAAACGTCAGGCACACTTACTGATTCAATGAGACATTTGTCCCCCATTATTACATTGGAATAAAATTATATTCAATGTCTGCATCTGTCCATTACAGACACAGCAGGCCAGAATCTGAGGAAACAAAAATACAGGCAATATAAATGTGTCTTGCAATAGCGGCCTGCCATTTTGAAAATGATAGTGTTAAGCAAAAGAGTTGTGCTGTTATACTTTCTATAATACTGAAATAAAATGTAGTGTGCAATATCACATATTATACACATGTGTTTTGGACATGTTTTGTTGGGAAGGAAATTTCCATAGTATATAAAATGGGCGCATTTTATAGCGCTTTTATCCAAAGCGCTTTTAAAGTATTTTGCCTGACATTCACCCAGTCACACTCACATTCATACACCGATGGTGATTGCTGCCATGCAAGGTGCGACCAACCACTGGGAGTAGTTAGGGGTTAGGCATTTTGCTCAAGGATGCTTACAGATAGGTCAACATATATGTTCTGAATCATGAAATCATTGAATAACAATTTAAATAAATACAAATTAAAAACATAAAACAAATAATAATTTCAAGTGAAGTACACAGTAGTGCTTGGTTTGAAATTTACAAAATGAGAAAACATTTACACACCTTCAGAATATGCAATTTTAATATGTTGTTATAATTCATTATATGAATTTGGAAATGTGACTGAATAAGTAAGGAATAGCAGTGTCACGCCTACGTTCCATGGTGGGGCGGTGCCAGCCTCTCCCACGCGCTCCCATTCCCCGGAGTACTAATCACCGATCTGTGACAGGTGGCAGCTACGGATTCCCCGCACCTGTTCCCAGTTACGTGTTTAGTCCTCCCCTATATTAGTTGTGTGTATGTGTAGAACCCTTGCGGGTTATTCTGTATGATTGCCGTACTGTGTGTTTCTAGCCGTTTGTATTTGGACTGTATTCTTTTCTTGAATTAAATTGTT
Source organism: Speoplatyrhinus poulsoni (assembly GCA_025447795.1). Classification (NCBI taxonomy): domain Eukaryota; kingdom Metazoa; phylum Chordata; class Actinopteri; order Percopsiformes; family Amblyopsidae; genus Speoplatyrhinus; species Speoplatyrhinus poulsoni. Next base: position 2,253 of record JAOEGT010043545.1, on the reverse strand, counting down.
ATTGCTTTACTTTTCGCTGTTTGCGTCCTGTCGCCGCCTAACAGAATAACCCGCCGATTTTGATTTACCTCGGGCAGTATACCTTGTTGCACGTTGTGGGTTTACCTCTTGTTTCGTAGGATGAGTTCAGAAGAGCGTGACGAGGGCAAGGATCGACTCAGTGCTAGAGGAGAGATGCCAATCCATGGGAGATTGTTTGACGCAGCTGTTGGGGGCGTTCCAACACCTAAGCTCTCCCCACTCCCGGTAGACAAGGCTCGTGCTCCCGGGCCCTCGGGGGTGTCTCCGGGGGAGACGGCATCTCGTCGCGCCGTGGTGAGTGAGATCAGGAGGGCCCCGCCAGATAAATATGATGGTAAACCGGGGGGGTGTCAGGGATTTCTTCTCCAGTGCGATCTCTATTTCGGCGATGCACAGCTGGGGGATCGGGAGAAGATTTCCTTGATGACCTCCCTCCTTACCGGGCGCGCCCTCAGCTGGGTGACGGCAGTATGGAGCAGCGGAGAAGAGGTGATACAGTCATATCCCCGCTTCATCGACAGGTTCCGGGCCGTTTTTGACCACCCGGAGGAGGGGAAAGATATAGGCGAGCAGCTGTTGCGGCTCCAGCAGGGGAATAACTCTGCTGCGGAGTATGCCTTGTCGTTTCGGACGATGACGGCATCCAGCGGCTGGAACGAGCCAGCCCTGCGCATCGCGTTCGCTCAAGGGTTATGAACAGAGGTGCGCATGGAGCTGGCCTGCGCTCCAGAAAACATGTCGCTGGATGCCTACATCGATCGCGCTATCGCGTACGACAGGCAGCTCCGGGAGCGAGACAGGGGGAGTAGTTCCCCTGAGCCAATGGAGCTGGGGAATATGAGGCTCTCGGCGGAAGAACGGGACCGCCGGAGTCGACAAGGTCTGTGCCTGCTCTGCGGGGAGGGGGGGCATTACCGTAAGAGATGCCCTTACTCCCTGTATCAGGAGAGGAACAAGGTGAGTACCAGAAAGGCACCACCTCGCTCGGTAGGAGCATTGAACATAGATACGAGCTATAGCCCGTTCTGCTGTTCAGTGGTGGTGTCTAGAGGTGCTCATACTCATGTCTCCACAGCATTGATCGACTCCAGTGCCGCCGGGAGCTTCATTGACCAGTCACTGGTGTCTGCACTGCAACTGCCGACGAGAAGGCTGAGGTCCTCGATTCCCATCAAAGCGCTAGACAGTCGCCCGATGGGGGCCGGGTACATCACCAATGCCACTCGTCCGCTCTGTCTGACCATCAACGGCTGCCACCGAGAGAGGCTGGAGCTCCTAGTACTGACATCGTCCATACACCCCAACGTCCTGGGTCTCCCCTGGCTGCAGCAGCATGACCCCAGGATATTGTGGACGAGAGGGGAGATCTAGGGGTGGTCCCCGAAATGCCGGAAGGCCTGCCTGGCCACCATCTGCGGAACCACATTGGTGGAGAGCTCTCCAGGCCGACATCCCGGAAGAGTACCGGGATTTGATGTAGGTTTGCTCGGTGGACAGAGCCAGGTGTCTCCCCCTCCACCGCCCCTGGGACTGTGCCATCGACCTGGCGGCTGGTGCTTCGCCCCCCCGGAACAAGATCTATCCGCTCTCGGTGGCGGAGACGACGGCGATGGAGCAGGGATTCATCAGCCATTCAACCTCTCCAGCGTTGGCCAGCTTTTTCTTCATCAGCAAGAGGGACGGGGGGCTAAGACCTTGCATCAACTACCGTGAGCTGAACGACGTAACTGCGAAATACCAGTATCCAATGCCCCTTGTCCCGTCCGCCATCAAGCAGCTTCGGGGGGCGAAGTACTTCACCAAACTGGACCTCCGGAGTGCCTACAACCTCGTGAGGATCCGGGAAGGAGACCAGTGGAAGACAGCGTTCAGCACCACGTCGGGTCACTATGAATACCTGGTCATGCCATTCGGACTCGCCAATGCCCCCGCTGTTTTCCAGGCATTTATGGACGAGGTATTCCGGGATATGTTGGGGAGGTACGTAGTGGTCTACATAGACGATATCCTCATCTACTCCCAAACATACCCGGAGCATGTGGCCTACGTGCGTGCTGTCCTGCAGAGGTTGCTCCAACATCGACTCTACATCAAAGGCGAGAAGTGCCTCTTCCACCAGCCCACCGTCTCCTTCCTGGGTTATCGCATCACTCCGGAGGGCGCCAGGATGGAAGAGCTGAAGGTGGAAGCCGTTAGGGCGTGGCCGGTCCCAAAGACCATCAAGGAGCTACA
>JAOEGT010043534.1:0-21738 GCA_025447795.1 Speoplatyrhinus poulsoni | reverse complement strand
GATTGACACAGAAATTAACCAAATAAAGGGATGTGCCAGTATAAAATTGTTTCTGTATGAGGAAACAAGTTTTATGTCAGAATTATTTTTCACTATCTAATAAAATAATGTAGCCTATGTTTAGGTAGACTTCCTTCGCCAGATATTCGTAGGGGGGCGGCGCCCGTGCGCCCATAATGTACCGGCCGCCACTGGTTGGCAGTTTACCTTGGGTTCACTTGGAACTATTGGAGAAGCCTTTAACGAATCTGTGTTGCTGAACTGTTCACTTCGTTTCATTTAGCTCTACCACTGTCATCATGGAACTACATTATAGTTTTGACTGTCACGTAATCACACTTACCCACCCCCACTGGTCACTGAGTGGCTGAGTGACCTCTAAAGCGAAAAGTGTTTCCAGACAGCGACATTGAGAGCCAAATAGTCTAGCTAGCGATCTGTACCATTTAGTTTGGTTTTTATTTACAGAGCAGGCCCTGTGTACTGTATTTGAACCACACCAAATGGACAGCTACTGTAGCGGATCATGAGAAGATATTTGCTGAATTTGAAAAAAAGTGTATTGGATTAAAATCGCCTACATTACCTTTAAGTATAAATGGAAAAAAAAGAAAGAATGTATTTACCTGAAACTATAAAATTAAATAGTTTCAGTTATATTTCGGTATAGGCTATGTGCAGCCTATAATTTCAAATAATTACATGTCAACATGTCTCCATTGAATATTGATTATTTATCTACAACCTGGAGCTAATACTTGCACTGAGATTGCATGTCCATATAGCTAAAAATAAACCAGTGTTGTTGTAACAGTCAATGACCGAAGTCTTCATCCTAAAACGCCAAAGGCTTCCCAACGCTTCAAAAATTTACAAGAAACGCCTATTGACCAAGCTGCAATTTTTGACAAGTTGGGAATGAGAACGTGTTGCTTCTATCCAGATATAACGTCTTATTTCAAGAAATCTTACAAGCAAATTTTCACTTGTTCCATTGGTAGATTTATTTACTTATTGTGAGCAAATATATGACCTTTTATTCATAATTTATTTTACTTATCTTTTAAGAGCTATTTTTTGCAGTGTAATGATTTGATTGACACATAGAGTATCACTTACAATAGATATACATAGCATAACTATCTAAAGAAACAAAACAGCTGCTTCTCAATTAGCTAATAATACCATGGGGAAATGGCTGCAGAAGGCTGAATAATTAGCAACCTTGTGCAATAAGGCAGTCACTCTGGAGGGAACGGGGACTGCTCGGACATGAGGGAACAACGAGGACGAGACTGTGTGTGGACATCAGCAAAGCAGAAGTAGCTCTGGCTCTGGATCAAAAGGATTGAGCGATAGCAGGGCAATTTTTTGTTAAAGCTCAATGTGTGAGTGTGGCGGTTTGTGGTGGACTGTGGATGTGCTCTAGGAACAGAAGACAATAATGCACATGTTGTGTCAGAACACATGAATGTCTGGAGTAGTTATGGTGCGAGCGAGGTAGAGGTCTTCACAATTGTGACAATTCTTAATTTGTAACAACCATGATTGTACGGTATACTTATATCTAGGTCTTTGAAGCACACTCAATGATGATGGTATGATGTTAATGATAAACATCAAACAAAACAATGAAATAATTATAGTTTGTGTGCAAAATTGTGCCATTACTCAGACAGTTCAGGGGAAAGTATTTTATCATTTTGAAAATACAAAAAAACATAGCATGCAAGTACAGACATTAAAATGCAGCCTGTATTAAGTGAATGAAGTACAAATGACAAAATATATTTTACTTACATGTAATAGAGATGCTGCCCATCCCTGGAATGAGGCAATAGCCAAACCATTGTTAAAAGTTCCACAGAAGGTTGGCGTTGACGTGAGAGATGACCCCTGTGTTTACGGCTTTTAAATGAGATATTGTTGTTTGAGCTGAAATTCTCTGTTAGTTGCAATCACCCTCAGCCAGCCAGGGTCTTACAAGGTCAGAGAAGGTGTTGCTTTCCACCAAAGACACACACACACACACACACATGTGCACACACGGTCCATTCAGGTGCATGTCTACAAAGTGTCTAGTATGTGTCAGTGCTTTTGGTGATGCTAAGCCAGGTTGTCAGTATGTGTCTTTTGGACAGAGGTTACTGCCCTAGGCTAGGGAATAGGATTAGCTTGGACCCACAACATGTGTAAACATTTGGGTGATACCCCCTTCTCATTGGGTGATACCCCCTTTCCCTCCATAGCCTCCGGGAAGCTCAGCTGTCTACATGAGGGTGGGGTGATAGAGGGACAACCACAGAGGAACCCTGCTCAGCCATGCCCACAGGATGCCAACATTTTAGCTTAGAAAGTTTATGTGAGTCACAGATACGTTCTACTTACTCTTACTCTTACTCTTCTAAGTGAGAGCCTGCAATAATGTGCAGTGTCACAGACTCCGACACTGCACATTATTGCAGACACCCGCTATTCAGAAAATATTGTGAGATATTCAAATGAATACCTGAACCCTTCCCAAAAACAAACAAAAAGAACTCTGTACATGTACTGTACTCTATTTTAATACACGTTAGCCCCAGAAAGTGACAGCAATCAGTGCAATGTCCTAACAATCTGTTTCAGTTGTAGTTCCTACAAGTCATATTGTGACAAGTTTGAAAAGCCTACATTGTAAGAGTTATTATATCAAAAGTCAAACCAAGGCTTTTTTTGTATTTTTATTACAATTTAAAATGAAGGTGGAAGAGAGTTCTCTATTTACTAATCCATGGCAAGTTAGTCTCTTTCCTCTCACTCTTTTTTTGAGGGAAAACAAACATTGAGACCAAACACAAAAAAATAGACTGCGTTCCCAGAAGTGACGCCGAATGATGTCATGTCTTGAGCGTCACTTGTCTGTGCAGACAGTGCTGGGTCCCTTAGTCCACTGCTAAGCAATTAGTGGTCTGATGTGATCGAGTTTAACTGCGGCCTCACACATAGACATGAGCTGGTTGCACCACACTGTTAGGACACGCCAGTGTGAGCAAACATGCTGGACCTGGGGCTATAGAAGAGATGCACGGGGGAAGGGAATGTCAACACGTGTGTAACATATATTGTAAGACTTTTTAAGCCATGATAACACTTTTTTTTTTAATGCAAGTGAAAATAGTTAGTCAGCGTCAAAACAAAGGCAGTGTAGAAATAGGTTTATGAAACTGCAAACAATTCAAACAATGAACACATTTGTTCATACACCTTTGTCTACCTTTGGCAAACATCAAACAAAATGTAATTATGCCATTACACAACATTTGGGCCTTTCATAAAGCTGAATCAGTGCTTGGTTGATGCGTGGATTTACGTGATACAGTCTATTAAAGGATCATTTTGAGCCTTGAAAATTACAAAATATTCCAATAAAATAATATTCATACCATTAAAAATTATGCCATAGCACCATTAATTAACTTATGTATGCAGACATTCTGTCTTAGAGCAACCTAGAGAAATAACGGGGAAACCATAGCAGTAGTCCATAACACTCACAAATTACACCCTAGTATGACAAGGAAAATTATAAGTCTATCCAATTGATTTCTTAATGACATGATATAATTGCACCGACACAAGGCACGCACGCATGTAATCGGATGCTTTGATATTTTAGCCAATTTTGTGGAGGGATTAGCATATTCATTTTGTTATAAAATAAATATTGGAGGTTTCTAGGTCAAATGTGAAGATAAACTAATTTCCTTTCAAAGAGCGTGATGATTTAAATACTGCTCTGGGCGCTGGATGAAGGTTTCTGAAAAAGAACCAGTTTGTCAGGTTGATGTTGGTAAACTACCATACTCAGCAATGTTCTTTCAGACACACAGAGCAAAGCAGGAACCCCTCTTGCTCCTGTTCTAAAAACAAAAACAAAACACAAACCTGGTCATCACCTCAAATGTGTCTGCATGCATATACAGTACAGTACTTTGCTCGGGAATTGCACTATATAAGTGAAATCACTTGAGTGTGTCTGGGCGTATAGCTGCATAAGCAGTTCCCACAGACTCTCAGGTGTCTAGGGTCTGTGCTGCTGGCCTGAGTGGCGCAGATAAAGGCTGCCTTTGTCTACAACACAGAACAGGTAACCGCTTGTGCCTGTACAGTGTGCGCGTGCACGTGCGTGTGTGTGCGTGCGCGCGTTAATGTATGTGTGTGTTTGAGCGAGGAACAGAGGGATAGACATGGAGTTGAGCAGACGGCTTTCCTCTGTGGTTAGGAAGGGCGTGAGTGTTATCAATGATCGAGGATACAGGTGTGTGGGTGTGTACATGCTATACGTGTGCTTGTGTATGTAAAGTATATGGTTGTGTCTTACTATATGTATGTATGTATTTCTCTCTGTGTGTGTGTGCACATATGCACCTTTAAGCTTCTGTTTGTGTGTGTGTGTGTGTGTGCGTAAGTGTGTGTGTGTAAGTGTGTAATAGTTCAACATGGCATTAAATGACCTGCTGAGGAAAAGGAACCAATATAGAACAGAGTTCAGTATAAACAGCTTGTCACAGAGGTAATGTAACTGCACTAGTCTCCATATGTGTTGAGTGTAGATCAGTCGTGCAAGGCCTGTCTGCACGGTGTGGTTGGTGCTCTGTCTGGGGATGTATGTGTGTGCGTGTGCGTGTGCGCGTGGGCGTGTGTTTGTGGCTATAGATAAGTACAGGGGCTGACTACCATGTGTGAAGCAGTCTTTAATTAAAGCAGGAAGACACCGCTCAGGAAAAACACACACACACCAGATTTATGTGTGTGTACGCGTGTGCGTGCGTGTATGTGTGTGTGGATGAGCAATGTGTGCCTCATATGGTTGGTGGAGGGACTCATCTTGCATGTGTCACATATTTCTAAAATCTTGCTCATTTTCATAGCAGACATCTATAGATGTGCCAAGTTAATATGGGCTAGATAAAGCCAATTAGAAGGCTCACTGCGTTTATTTTAACCACCTTCAGCAGCAACAATAGATAGGCTTAGAGTTTGTGAAACAACGCTTTCACTGTTCATAATTACTGAGCGCTTACTGTGTAACACTTGATCAAGTCCATGGAATCTCCTGGCAACACAAAACCCAACTGTTTGCAGGAGTTACATGTAATCATCCGTATATAATAGCTTGATACATGGTTTTGTTGCTGTAGTACTGTGATGTAGTCTATAAGACATATTGTGTTCATTGTGACAAAACATTCCAGAATTCCCATGTTTGCTTTCCTAAAGCATCAGAGAGTGAACTCCAAACACACGTTACATATAGAAAAACAGGTATTTAGATTGATTGACTGCATTAAAGGGAAAGACACGCCCCTATCGAGGCATGTTGGGTAGAAGCTACAGAACATACAGCATGCAATAATTATTGCAGTTTCTTAATTAATTTGCAAGTACTGATCTTGTGTTGTTTCAGGTTATACCTGTACATCTAATTTTGTCATTATTTGAGCTATGGCAAAAATCATTATATAAATATATTAGAATATTGGGTGAAAAATTATCTATATATTTTTTTAAGTTAACTTTGTTGAAGGTCAATGTATTTAGAAGTCTTATTCTGGTCTTATCCTAGTCTGTAACTTACATGTTTTTTTCTTCTTTGTCTTTTTGCAGCTCCCATGCATTCGTTCAGCCATGCTACCTGGGTATGGATTCTCACCTCTCCCTGACTTCCAGCCCCATCTTAACGCTTTTAGCTGCAGAGGAGAGAGCCCCATTATGTGGATACCTGGCTCAGGTGAGTCCCAGGCTCTGAGCGAGGCCCGAGATGATGGCCCCCTCCTACAGCCGTGTCACCACAAGCATGTCGCTGTGTGCCGACAGGAAACGCTAGCATTTATTGACCTGCAAACCCCAGTGATTCCCAGAGTCAATGGCCATGGTCCCGCAAGACCAATCGTTACACTGGAGCGACAGCACAGGGCACATTCCCCGCCACAGAACGGCTTCCAACACACACAAAATGAACTGAACGACATATCAAGCGGTTGTCACAGGAGTGACTCTGAAAGCGTCTATGAAACAGACTGGAATGTAAACTCACAGACGGCCGTAGCTGACTCTGAGAGCCAGACTATCTCTGGGACTAAAACATTGTATCCTGAGGAGCAAACAGAGAGACATTATGCTGTTACTACAGTATGTCGTCCCCTCCACGCAGCCTTCAGCCTTCCCCTATCATTCCCTCTGTCCTCCCTGTACACAGACACAGGCTCCTGGGATTCACAGCTAACCAGCTCTCCATCCTCTCCTGATGGTCCAGGGTGCCCGAGCCCTGACACAGCCCAGCCACAGAGGAGAATATCACAGGGCTCGCTGAGGGAGAAGTCTATACGTGAGTATGGTGTCCTTTACAGCCTATAAGTGAGAAAAATAACATTTCACACTAAGCAGTTCTGCTAATGTTGTCCATTTTAATGTTTTATAGGGCGAAAAATGCGAGTTTATTCCCCAGACACTCCAAGTGACGACTCCCTCAGCAGTCCAATCATGGATGGAGACTACATCTTTCCAGGTCCTTTCACGTCCTTCCTGGAGGAGGACCATAGTGGACTTGAGACTAATCTGTCTCCAACAGGAGATGCTGCAGACCTTGAGTCATCCAATCACACTGTCTTCACTTTGCCAGATGAACCCCTTCAGATAATAGAGGATTCAGGCCCAGGGATGGCAGGGGACTATGCGAGTGTTGAGACTTCGGGGGCCACAGGGGGGAGTGTATCTTCAAGATCTCGTCAAGGGGACCATGAACGCAGGCGTTTCTCCGCTTCTGAGCTGATATCCAGACTGCAGCTGTCCCAGAGAAAGAACTCTTTTACCCTGAAGCTGGGGAAATCTCTTTCTGCTCGTGTAACTTCCAGAGATAGGCAGAGTTCCAGCAGCTTAAGCTCAAACCCTGACTGTAAGTAGCAGCTTGTAAGGTGTACAACCAATACTCTGTTAACTAACTATGCTGGGTTAATCTGCAAATTAAACGCCAACAGCTACAATAAGCAACTAGCCTGGTGTAACCAGACCCAAAATTCACTTGCTGAATAGGTTCTGGACACAATCCGTTGGTGATTGTTCACAGTCGGTGCATTGTAATGGACGTAAACCTCAGGTTAATTCTGAAACTACTGGACAGCCTTTAACCAATCTGTGTTGCTATAACTGTTTGTATTGCTTCATCTAGAGCTACCACCATTTAGAAACAAAACTGTTGACTTCAACGTCATCACACTTAGCCACCCCCATGGTCGCTGATTGGTCCGCCATCCAGAGTGGCTGTGCGAACACTAAAGCTACCAGGGTTTCCAGACCATAATCTCAGCAAAAATTTTGCTGAGAGCCAATAGTCGGCTGGAGCCATGCTAATAAGATACAATAACCTTACCCAAAATGGTATTAATTACAGCTTTCTTAAAGGTGGAGTCAGCGATTGGAAGCTAATACACTTTTTTTCAACTTCAGCGAACATCTACTCAATGTCTCTCTGTCTATGCTTAAAAATAACATCTGGTGTTCACACAGTCCTAGCTCTGTATATGGGAACACAGTGGTTCAGATCGCATCTCACAACAATATCCTAGCTTAGGCTGGCCTGCCCGTTAGGGATGATTAGGGCAGCAACGATTTGAGGCGGCATTTTGACAATTAGTTGCATGCTCCTGATCAACATAAAGATGTAAAGAAAATGAATTTATTAAGGATGCGGTGGGGTCAGTCATTCTAGACAGAAGCATGCTAACTTTGAGCTCAATTCAAAACAATATCCCTCCACAGTCCTGCCCCACATGTTGAAATGCATTGCGAAGCCAATAACGGTACAAGTGGCTTTGTTGTTTTGAAAGCTGTTCCTTTACGGAGCCAGGCAATGGCACTGGCAACGAGTGTCCAATTTGGGGGTGGGGGGTTCTGAGGGAGCAGCACCCTGTAGACCTTTCCGACTCAGGCTGTAAGACCCACCCTTATTGGTTACTGTTGCTAATGTCCCACAAACATTTGTAGCTTGTGGGACATTCTATGATATTCTCTCTTGTATTCCTAATAATATTGCAGTGTGCTTCATGCCAAATTAGCCCACCTGGTCAAACATCTCTTTAGTCAAGGAGATACTGTACCTTATTCACAACATGAGATCCAACATTGACTGCAATGCATATTCTGGCGGTTACAGAAAGCATTAAACAGCTACAACAGCTGCTGTATGTGCCAGTAATGGTACTAAAGGCAAATGCATATTTTGTTCTATCTTACTGTACCTTCAAGCCTTGTGTTTGTTGATGTTGTTCAGTTCAATTCAGCTGCCTCCCACACTGTAACTTTGGTTTAGCCAACTGTGTTTTCTGGTTTGAAGAGGACAATGAGCTCCCTGCTGTACTGTACACTATAGCAGAATATTTTGTTGGAATTGCATGTTTCCAAAGCGCATCTAATGACAAATGTGTAAGGGTGCACAAGCATTTATTTCACGTTATGGTGCCCTGTGAAAATGGATGCTAAACGTTAATCAATCCCGTGTCAACCTATGATAAACGGTACAGTAATCTCCTGCTGTGTGACCTGTAAGAATAACAACCAGTGAATTCACATGTTCCCTACCATACTATAGTATGTTCAATACAGTTAAGTAGTAAATTAGGAATACACTACACACTGTATCGTTATGCAGTGGGAACGAAAAATTGGTTATCTATCCTGTTTTGTTTTTACCCGACACAAAATTTGTATTTGCTCGTTAGTACCGGTACCAATATCTGCTAACAATTAGCTTTGTTTGAGGGATATCAGACATTGCTAAGGAAAATCTGGTAATATGATTGGTTATTATTAATGCGTGATTGACAGGTCGGAAAGGTCTATTGCATTGAAAGTAGAGGTTTTTCTGTTTTGATCTAGTTCACATATCAACAAGCTCCATCATCGCTGACTCCACCTAATAATTTTTTAGCATCAGCATAAGTATCAGCAAAAGTTTTATCGAAGAACATTCACATGTAGTTACATCTTTTTACATTTCCTTCCACACAGTATGTTCTAGGTTGTCTACTTGCCTCTTTCCTGAAACCCCCACCTCCCCATCTAACCTGCTCTTCTTCAGCAGGTAAGTCTAACTTTAGGCATCGCAGCTCAGGGGGATCTAGTGATAGCGCCCCCCACAGTCCTGTGGGGCCGCCACCATCCCTGCCCAACAGCGACAGTAATGGAATGTCACTACATCGATTGCATCGCACAAAACTGGGGTAGGTAGTGGTTAAAAACAAAAACTTTAGCCATACTTGACGATACCATTTTTACGGCAGCATGTTTATTTCCAACAGAATGCGAAAGAAATCAATAGAAGAGGACTGGGTTGCTCTGCCCACAGTTACAAGCTCAAATCGATTGTCTCGATTTTTGCCTAGCTGTAAGTCTTTCTACAGTAATTTCTTCTTTCCAACAATTATACTGTACAGCACACCACTTTAAACCTGCCTGTTTAAATGCTTACAATGTCTACTCTAACATGCATAACAAATATTCTACATTTATAATTTATAATATTTTGTTGCTGCATGGTTTTATTCTTCACTCCAGCAATTCTATACCAGGAATACAGCGATGTTGCTATCAACAGAGAGATCCAGAGGCAACAAGGGAAGGAACCAGGCATTGAGGAGGAGGGGCTTAGAGAGGGGTCAGACGGAATTCCATCTCCATCAAACCTGTCTCCATCCAGCTCCTTTCGTTCATCACGAGGTTCAGCTTTTGCCCTGTGGCAGGACATCCCTGATGTCCGAACCAGTGGCCAACTTGACAATTTCAGCAATGAGGAACGGAAATTACAAGAGGTAATGGAACATTAGACAAACCAAGATGCCTTTAAGTACTAAGAGACTATGAAGACAAACAGCTGTTTGAAATGTAACATGCTCAAAAACATGGGGAGAAGCAAATACACGTAGTAGTCCTGGATACTTTTTATTTTATTATCTATTGATTATTGATATTGATATGTGATAATTATATTTTTAAGAGCTAACCAGTCTCATAAACATCCAGTGGAGTGGTGTATTTGTTCATTGTGTGCCACCCTTGTAGTTATGTAGTGCCTTTCCACTACTGAGGATACGTGTGGGGGGGAAGCCTTTGGATGTTTACACATCATGCACCTGTTGGACAGGGCAAGTGGCCGGTTTATATATTTACAGTGTATGTGGTCACTGACATCAGCAACTGCAACAACAAATGCAACAGAGGACCACCTGTCTTTTAACATGAGAAGATATCAGTTAAATTCTCCCCTGCCTGCTCTTACAGTGCTTTAAAGCAATGCTGAACTGTTAGAGCCATTTTTATTGCTGTTTGTTATAATCCTGCACTAAAAAATATTACAAGTTACAGTTATCATGTTTGTAATAAACAATGGTTGTCAATGGAAGTTTATCTTTTTATAAACAACGTAGTATTACTGCACAGTTTAATCCGTAACATCAGTTTGTTGATTTATATGGAGAAGCTATAGATTCAAGGGTTTAACATGTTTACCAATTTCAATACTGTTTTAAGTAGTTTCTTTCTTCACATTGCTGATGGATATCAATAGAGTATATAATTCCATCCCTCTTTAACTTAGGCAAAGTTCGAGCTGGTGACATCCGAGGCTTCTTACATTCGTAGTTTGACAATTGCGGTGGACCACTTCATGTTATCCCAGGAACTTGGGGAGTGTCTAGGGGCACAGGACAAACAATGGCTCTTCTCTAAGTTGCCTGAAGTGAAAGGTGTCAGTGAAAGGTAAATATGTACAACACTGACGTGTCTCTCTTCCCCATTAAGACACTTGTAGCCTCACATACATTTGTGTTGAATTAATTTGGCTATTCAATGCTTTTAGATTCCTTCAGGACCTGGAGCACAGGCTGGAGGAAGACATTCTGCGTTTTGACGTGTGTGACATCGTCCTGGATCACTGCCCGGCACTACGTAGGGTCTACCTGCCCTATGTTACTAACCAGGCCTACCAAGAGCAGACATACCAACGCTTACTGTAAGCATCTATCACTGTGTACAATACAGTAAATCAGCATTGGGGATAAAGGATAACTTGTCTGGCCACTCTGCACTTACAAATTACAGCCTCATATACTTTCCCCTCAATTTAAAAGAGTGCTCACTGCTCCATCTTAATATGTTTCCAGTTGTAAATGTCATCCTTTTGTCCCCTCAGGCAAGAGAACACTCGATTCCCAGGTATCCTTGCTCGTTTAGAGGAGGATCCCATCTGCCAAAGACTTCCTTTAACATCCTTCTTAATTCTCCCGTTTCAGAGAATCACACGACTCAAAATGCTGGTTGAGGTACAAGAAAACCTTCTCATAGGAGTCATGTTAGCACTTGAATCTAATTATGTAGAACTTATATTGGGTAATATACCTAAAGACGCCAAATAATTATTAATAGGTTTTACCACTCTTGAGCCCAGACAGAAACAGGTGACAGCGTGTCTGTATTTAATACTACATATCTGGTGTATAAAAGGCCACTTGACTTTGCAGAATATCTTAAAAAGAACCACACCATGCTCAAGAGATGAAGACACAGCCACTAATGCCTTTAATGAGCTGAAAATGGTAATTATACACTGAATATACAGTATACATTACTGCAATGAGTACAACTACAATATATCTATCTGTCTGTCTGTCTGTCTGTCTATCTATCTATCTATCTATCTATCTATCTATCTATCTAGATCATAAAAGAATGTAATTCAAGTGTGCAATCTATGAAAAGGATGGAGGAGCTAATTCACCTCAATAAGAAAATACATTTTGAGGGCAAGGTAATTTTATTATGATCTTTTGTTATTGTATTACATATTTATCTTCATTACATTTGGCTTTACTGTACTTCATTCCCTCCGTAGATATTTCCCTTGATCTCCCAGTCCCGCTGGCTGGTCAAACATGGTGAACTATTGGAGGTAGACACACTGACCATGAGCATCTCTGGGTCCAAGCTGAAGCTACCAACCAAGCCTGTGTATCTTCACCTGTTCAATGACTGCCTTCTGTTGTCTAGAAGGAAGGAGTGAGTGGAGAGGAAGATTGAAACACAAACAAGTTTTAATTGTATTTTGTAAGGATTGAAGTCAAACACTTTTAGGAGTGCCTCATGAAGAAACTAGATACTATTAAGCTACAGGGCTAGTGAAGAACAACCGCACACTTTATTGTAGATATTCTTTAGACTACCAATGTTTGCATCATGGTATAAACCGATACATAGCCTACATATTACACTGCATATTCATTGTCTGTTTGAGCACTGCATTATACTCACATATAGGCAATGAGTGAAGTTGTTCATATACTGTACAAACAAGTATTCAGAGCCCATAGCATAAATATGTACTGTACAAAAGCATGCAATTATTTATTTTTTTAAATGTCATGCCATTATTCCCGTAGAAACAAAAAAACATTAGCATGTTTTAATAAATTTAAATAAATAAAATGTCACAGAGTATAAACACATGCATGTATGAGCAATGAACATAACATTTTTGTAACACAACAGATTATTGGGAATCAGCTTTAAACATCCGCTAAGCATCAGTTCAATCTTACGTCTCAATTGACATATGCAGTATAATCCAAGACTGTGCTGACATGAGTGAAAAAGCATGCCCTGAACATGCCCTGAATGTGCATGCAGGCTGGTGCAAGCCTGCTCATTCGTGTTCGTGCTAGAACAGATAATGTACATATTTGCTAATTGAAGCTGATTGCCTATCACCTGAATGGACACACACACAGGTGGGCTGGGTTACCCAACACTACTGTACCTGTTCCACGTAAAAGTATCTTTTGGGAAAAGCATTCCTAATTGTTGAACATAGGTCCTGTGCTGTTCTGTTACATTTGTCCACAGCACGTGGAAGTTCATGGTATTTGTCCATGCCAAAATAGGAGAGCTTAAAGTGAAGGACCTCAGTCAGAAACTCCATGGAATTTCTGGCTTCATCTTCCACCTGCAGCTGTGTGAGGGCAAGCAGCTCAAACATCAAATACTGCTCAAAGCCCACACTGAGTGAGTCACACATTAACACATGCAGTTATAAGGTTTGTGGTAGCCGTCATTTAATTTAAATTATTGTTTGGTTATTGTTGTTTTTTAAGTGCTATATAACAAACCAATTGAAAACAAAAGAACAAAATATAGTACAATAGATGATTTAACGGCAGGGTTAGTCATTCTTGCTAACGTGCTAGCTCAAATCAAAAGAGTATCGCTCCGCGGTCCTCCGTGGCGCCGCGTTACACATAGAAATGCATTGTGAAGCAAAGCATAGTACGGCTTTGTTGATACGAGCGGTGTTCGCCACTTTGTTTATGTTATTATTTATGGAGCCAGGGCTGTGTAGAAGTATCGGATTCTTTTTTCAACACGCACAGAGAACAATAAGCTAACGAAATGCAAGGAGATATTTGTTATTATATATATATATATTGTTATTTGAAAACAAGTGTATTAGCTTATTTTTAGCTTGTAATAGCTGACTTTACCTATATTATATGTACACTTCCTGATTGCATTAAAGCTGCACCTGGGACCAAATCTCAAAACTGAGTTTGATTGTGGTTGAGAGGAATGACAGCCAGCCACTTACAGTAACCATCAAGTGTGGGAAGGGCATTGTGTTCTTGTAGTGTCAAACCAAAACTTTTAAAAATTATTGTTTCTACAAGGGCAATTCTGAGAACAAGTCGGCAAGTCTACAACCCTAATTCCGAAAACGTTGGTCATGTGCTGTTGTTGTGTTTTCTATATAACAATGTCGCAACGTGTGCATGTACAAATACATTTATTGCACTTATTATTGTTTTGTTTCTTTAGGAGTGGGAAGCAAAGATGGATCACAGCAATGTTTCCATCTGATCCTCTGAAAGACATTGAGCAGGCCAGTGAGAACGATGGTCAGTTCGGAGATGGTTATGTATGAATCACTGAATAATCAACATAGCAAATGCTGAGATATGGTTGGTTTTCCTTCATACATCACCTGTTCTCCTCACAGATCTATCCCAGGTGCAGTGCATCAAGAGCTACCAGGCCCAGGAGCACGATGAGTTATCGCTGGAGAAAGCTGACATTTTGCAAGCCAAGACGATCACAAGTGATGGTAAGAGTCAAAGACCAGCTTTTATATAGCAGCTGACTGTATGCAGATACATATTTTCAATAGGGTACCTATATAGTTAGTGACAGCTGGTTAATAAAGAAGGAAGTACATTGCATCAAATGTTACCAATGCTACCAATTAGAGGTACACTTGTTTCCCGTGATGCGTGTAAACAAAGAAAATCTTCATTCACACAGTTTAACCTCTGAATTGATTTGGGTGATTAGACAGTTGGTATCAATTACTTACCTGTTAGTATGCATTACACAAACATTCCATAGTGTACTATAAACAGTATGTGAACACGCCCACACCCGAGAACAAGTTTAATCAGACACATTAATTAATCTGTGCAGGGACAATTAATTTAGACAGGACATGAATAAAGTATACCCCTATTTGGTATCACTTTACTAGGTTACAGTGAAAAAGATCTATCAGGAGTGTACAGTGTTAGTTGCTAAGGGTTGTTGTTCTTCACCAGGGTGGGTGGAAGGCATACGACTCTCTGATGGGGAGCGGGGCTGGTTCCCCAAAACCTATGTGGAGGAAATCACAAGTCGTAGTGCACGTCTACGCAACCTCCAAGAAAATATCCGCATCAAGTTTGTTACACAGAAACTGGAGGATAAACGCTCTTTGGTTTAACTTCTTTATTGTATATCGTATGTCAAAGATACATTGCAGTTGTTAGGGTATATACAGTAGAACCTTCTGGATCAAAATTATATTTTAGATGGATGTGGGACTTTGATAGTTTGCAGGTGCTTAACAAGTTTTTTTCTCTTGACATTTTTCTGCAATAACATGGTTTCCATCCTAGCAGTTTTATAGCAGCAAATATTATTTTGCATTCTAGCTATGAATGCATAATGCCTCTTTGAAATTACAGGTCTGTAAATCTAGAAAAGTCTGGAAAATATCTGCTTTAAATTACAAAATGTAAATTAAATGTGTTGTAAAGGACTGCCCATGCATTTCATTTTGGAAAACAAAATAACATACATACTATATTTTAACAAAAAATCCAATCAATCTTGCTTCTGCATCAGCATGTTTTTGTGTATGCTGGCTGTACATTTATATTTTATTTAAAAGTACAGGTACATTACATTAAGAACCTTGTTTTATCAAATGGTTTAACGGTTATCCAGACATTTTCATCGTTAATAAGGCATTTTAGAAATACAACACACTACAATTCAGTGTGTATGGTTGTATAGTATGTCAACCAGGTATTTTCCTCTAGTAATAAATACACTATATAAAACATAATATACACTATAAATGTATTAATATTATATATTATAAAACAATAAGCACTGAATTACAATAAAGGCTTGCATCTTTCCCATCAACTGACTCAAGAGATGGCACTATTTAGACAGAATATCCCATTATTTGCACTGGCTACTTCAGAAGAATAATAGAAGCCAACGTCATCATGACCATATGTTTTACCACTACAATCTGCTTAAAATGTAAACTTTACCAGTGGCACATGAAATGTTAATACTCCTAAATTGTTAGTTGTAATTTAAGTGGTTGCTGTTGAAGCATGTTTATTTATACTCTTATAGCTGAGTATTCTCTGTGGAGATATCACTGTAATTGTGCATACTGTATTGTACCTAGTTACATCATGTATAGAACAAAATATGATTCATTTACTTTTTTGTAGGTAATTTAAAGTGGACAAATATTTTAGACAAATATTTCGTTCCATAAATAAATTTGCCAAATGTTATAATACACTGGATTTCAGCAAACCCTGTAAATGTGTAACCTTTGAAATAAATGCTAATTCTTCTTTTACTGTATTATGTCCTTAAATTAAAACATTAAATTAAAACAAGCTTTGTTAGTCTGTTTGCTGTTTCACCTACCTAGCTCATTGTACAGTATCTTGCTTGTTTTGTCTAAATGTACACAGCTGGATTTGTGTCTGGAATTTCCCTTGTGGTTAGTTGAAACCCTAAACATAACATGAGTGCATGCCCCTCTTACACCTGAGCATTGAGTGGCTTGCATTAATCACTACTGCTCCCCTAACAAATACAGTATCTACATTTTTATAACATACCTCCCCCTTGCCTCCCCCAAAACACCCACACACTATACACACACACACTCTATACAGATCCATTTTGGATGTGTATTTAAAAAGAAATAGCTGAGGCTGAAATTTGAAAAAAGTAACTTTTACTAATTACCACAAAAACAAAAACATTGTTCTGAAGTGTTCAGGTTTGGACTAAAAACATTACTGTAATCTTCAATTCATTATTTTTCTCATGGTCACGTTTGTATTAAAAAACAAAAACAGTACCGGTATACTATTTACACTCCTATTAATTAACAAAGGCTACCACGCAACTTTCTATTTCTATAGCGTTACAGTAAACCATTGTAATGGCCTTTCCTATTTACGTCATATTTTTCAATAATATATACAGTGTATCTACAGGTTTAATTCATATGTGCAGTTTGTTAATGAATCAGGTCCATCCATTGTTGTGGTACTCCTCAGTATTTATCATTGGTTTATGGGATTCCTTTCTATTTCGCTGGTGTTTGGGCATGATTGGCGGGCCGATGTGATTTACAAAAACGTCTCCGTTTTTCTCTGGCTGTATGGCAAAGAAGAAGATAAATATACTATACTGAATTTATCACATATATTAAGACATTTATTGTAAAGACACACAGGTGCAGGTATCTAAAATAATTGACTGATTAGTAGAGATGGCAAAATTTTGCCTATTCTCTTGACTCATTTCGATCTGTTCACTGAAAGGATTAGTTCAAAAGACTTTGTTCAGTGCCATTTCTGGTTTCCCAAAACGTCACTGCTTTGTGAACATGACAGACAGATAATACGAGTAGTAGTCACAGACAAGATAATTTAATAGAGCCGTGCAGAGCGCAGCCAGATTAAATACGCAAAACTACGCCTGGGGCACACTATTAAAGATATCACATTAGAGAAATAGAGTGCTAATCTAACAAAATTCATGTGCCACTAGTTTTTCATCTTAACACTCAGCAGAGCTTTAGACCCGCAGGCTATTAAGTTAGCTAGCGTAGCCATTAGCCTATAACAAATATTTTTGGTAGTGTAGCAGTAGGTCTAACTTTGTGTTATTGTTTCGAATTGGATCTACACTTGACAAGGATTTAGATATTTGCAAAGCATTTTTTAGACAGCAGGTTATTGTTAGCTCCATTGTCTAGCCTGGTTAGTGGTGTTACATGTATCTAGTTTTGACTCGGACACCTGTAATGTAAAAAAGTGAAAAGTCCACCGAAAACTGATTTACAGCTTACTCTACAAATATAAACAAGGATTATAGACATACCAAGCACATATAAACATCGTAAATAATATCCAATGTTTCTAGATCCATATAAGAACAGCTGTCAGGGTTTGATGGCCCTGCCATGCTTCCTGGGGTTTCCCTTCACTCTATGTCTTGCCATTACACACACCTGGTGCCCATTCCCCTAATTAGCGTTAGTATATGTAGCCCTCTGTCTCTCCCTGTCTTGGTCGGTTATTGTTTGCTGTAATGGTGAGTGTCTTTGCTTCGTCTTTTGAATTAAAATCCTTATTGTTACAACTCCAACCTGCGTCTGGTTTCTGCCACCCCCACTCTGGCCGTGACACATGGCCTACTGTTTATCTGCTGCGATACAGCTGTGTCTAAATTCCATGGCATGATTTAGTTCATGATTGACAACCATACACTTTTCAAATTGATGATTGGTTGGCTCCTAAGAACAAGTTACTCAACCTTAGGGGCTGGGAAATTCTATTACATGTTAAAACGTGATTTCATATTTTTTTTAATTCCTTGGTTGGTTAACCTGTAAAAATGTGGTAGCAGCAGTGGACAGCTTACCTGTTGCAAATTAAATATCCAGTTTTGGTAGTCCTGTGGGCTGGAGCATGATACATTCAGAGTTTCCACCATGTCACCTGAAACACATCAAGAAATTTACTATCGGTGCACTTGACCTTGTTCTCATTATTAGAGGTAGAGTTCATAATATTTATTGTTTGCCTATTTTCCCTATTCCCCTGTAAAGTATAACTTTCATATCATTCACTGGATACTCCCGTTATGCCGTCAGTTATTTCAGTATACTAAATTCAAAATGTTATTACATGCTATTTTGGCCAATGAGGCGGAGTGATATGTACTGCAGAGGAAGCTGTCTCAGCATTATTTAGCAAAAGAATTTTAAATGTAATGAAAGATGGAATCAGCGAAAACGATAGTGTTGTGTGGAGTTGTCTGCACCACCTTGTGTTCACATTTACACGACTATGGATGTGATTACACTGGCTTTTTCAGCATGCACAGAAAGGAAAGTGGGCAGCCCAAGAGGGGATATTAGCTGAATATGTCAAAAAGTGTACTATCATACAGTCACTGACCACTTTACACACTGTGGACTTGATTAAGATGCATTTGGATGAATGAATGAATGAAGTTGGAACTGTTTGCATTATTATCAGGTATCCAAAAAGGGATGGAACAATGTGAAAGTTATATTTACAGTGACAGCATGGTAGTGAGAACAAATTCTAAGTCTACCTTTAGAAACCGTCTGAGGCTGTGTGTTTGTGTGCATCTGGTGTGTTACATTACCTATAAGCCCAAACCTCAGTTGTCCAGGCAACGCTGATTTCTCTACAGCTTGTATGCTTTTTCTGGGCAACCTACCCTTTAATAGTCAATGACATATTTTAAAATAATGTATGTAGTTCAAGCATAACATATTCACATCCGCTAATGCCAGAAAGGTTTCGCATTTTCTGCAGACTTAATTAAACATACATACCTAAATATACTGTATCATATTCACTACATTCTGTCATATTGCATAAATATAACTTCATTGCCACGATGCCAATAAAGTAGATCAGTTTGTACATAATGTTCACCCTGTGCTTACGTGGACTCAACAGAAGAACCGCTGTTTAATGATAACAGGGAGTGTTGAGGGGTATTATGATGGAATCTTCCCATAGTGTCATTTTACACTACCTCATATCTTATATTCAGGTGTTTGTTGTCCACTGACAGCAGCAGCACATCTTGAGGGAATAGAATCATAAGTCTTTCTAAGACGCCCTGTAATAACAAAGGACAGCAATGTCTCAGTTGCTATTGTGTTAGCGATCACAATACTCTAAAAAGTAAACAGATCCATGGCGTTTGTTGCACTTCTAGAGGGATCCTATGTGACACAAGTGAACCATAAACAAACCAAAACATTCTAACCAATAGTACAAGATGTATAGGATCACTTGCTTGATTTGATTTGTGTCAAACATTGTGTCTTGAATCTCGGCTTGTGCATGACCCTCCTGCAGCTACAATGTACAGTAAATCAGTTGTGGCCAGGGGCAGAAATTGCTCTGTGGCATTATAGGCCTAGCCTGGTGTAACCAGACCATATTCACTTTGTGAATAATAGGCCACACTATATTGGGAAGTGTTCGCACTGGTCGTTATTTTAATTTACATAGAGCTCTGGTTCATTTGTTTAACTATTGGACAGCACTGAACCAATCGGCAATGCTACAACTGTTTTGGTCGCTTCATCTCTACCACCATTTAGAAACACTCTTGACTTCAACGTCACCCCACTTACCCACCCTGATTTGGCCGCTAGAAGAGTGGCTGTGTGAACACGAATGCTAACAGGGTTTGCAGACTATAGTCTCAGTAACAAGAAATTCAAAGAGTGCATGTTATTTTGCATTGCTCTGTTTTTTTGCTGTGATTGTTGCTAAGCATAGGCCTTAGTAGTTTTAGAGAAAATGGTGGTGGAAATGAACCACTACAGTTTAGAGTTACACATTATTACCTCTCTTGCATTATGAATATTGACCATTGATAGATATCCTGGTTGTCCCATGTGTTGTATGGGGGAGCCTTCCCACTGCCATATTGGAGCTTTTAATAGATACAATTTAATTTCTTCTCTTTTCCAATTCTCATCCAAAGGCAGCTATTGAAGAAATGAAGAAAGAAAAAAAAAGAAAAAAAAAATGTTTGTGACTGTATGAGTAGATATTAGTTTAGTCATGAGCCAATACACCTTCAGAGAGGTCATATACTGTAAAGGAAGGTTGTATGTGAGGTAGCTTTAGTGTTACACAGTCTGTACCAGATAGGAGAGATGGCTGTGAGGGACACTGAGAGGCTGTGATAATGTCTTTAATCTCCTCTCCTCCAAGTGCTGCATCCATTGTCTTAACTCTATTGCACTGCTGCAAATAAAGATCTTGGAGTCGACCATTGGACCTGGGGAAGGTATAGTATCACTTTTGTATATTCAGAGAGGTGTTTTTGTTGTTAAACCAGATACAGTAGACAGAAGTACTTATCATCTCTTCATAGTATGTGGGGTTCAACTCAACTTGGTTAAAACGTCAATTTGGTAATTTCCAATGACTCACCATTGATCTCAAACATATGTTTTAAATGCGATGTGTCTGGCTGTAGTGATACGGCCTGGAAGGAAATTGCAGAGAGAGGAAGTATTCCCTAAGTGATAAGAGAAGAAATAACACTAGTCATTGTTCTTCGTTAATAATTAGTATATATTCTAAGCTATTACTGTAAAACGACATTCAGCATGATGGCTCATGAATGGCTCATGTTCAAATAAATACCTCATAAATAAAGTCATGAAGAAAGTGGTCCACAGATAAAATCAACAAATGGTATGGGAACAACACCAGAAAGTGTTCGCTAGTTTCCTGTGGGGAAAAATGGAGGTCAGTACAAAACACAATTCTTACTGCTCGTAAATTGAGCTATACAAAATACTACTAGATTATATTAACAGAAAGTTCTCTATGTCTATCTTTAGTGACAGCTTTACTGAGCACAACAGACCTGGTTCAGATAATATTTTATTACTAATTATGAAATGTTTGCTTCAACCTGGCACAATATTTTGACTCAATATCGTTATCGTACTATAACGTTACGCAATATTATAGAGAGATGCATCTGTTGGCTGTGTGGCTTAGTTGTGTTTGATTCAGTCTAAAAAAGTAAGATGGCTGAGGGAGACATCGAGATCGAAAAGGAAACATTGGTGGCCAAAAAGAATGTGTCCTCGGTAGCTTGTAATTATTGTTGTTGTACCAGTCCAATATGACTCAGTTGAAATAACCCATATGTTGTAAGATTAAGAAAACCTGCTATGTTATGAATCTATTTTGATGCATTTTCACATAAACTTTGTGTTTTTACTTACATACTTAATATCGACATTGACGTTTTCATGATCAAAATCGCAATATAACATTTTGTCAATATGGTGCAACCATAATTTGCAGTAGTGAAAGGGAAAAAGCTGATGGTCCATCTCTGCTAATGAGTACAGATATGTAAGGTATAGCAACATTGTATTAGGAAACTTCATTATTAAAAAAGACTCAAAGTACACACCCCTCTCCGGGAACCATCACCTTATCGTGGTGGAGAGGTTTGTGTGTCCCTATGATCCTGAGAGCTGTGTTGTCT
>JAOEGT010043523.1:0-21740 GCA_025447795.1 Speoplatyrhinus poulsoni | reverse complement strand
AGAGAGAGAGCGAGCGAGAGAGAGAGAGAGAGAGAGAGAGAGAGAGAGAGAGAGAGAGAGGTGTCCATTTCCCATGGGGCGGCTACAGGTAACAGTGTATGGAGAACTGTCAGGCAGTAGAGATCGTCCTCCACTGGTGGCCGATAAAAGTTTCATGTGCATGTGACAAAGAGCTGGGCGAGACTGTGAGGGGTTTTGGAGCACCACTGGAGCACGGTTTGAAGTTACACTCTCAGGTGTATCAATGTTCTGCAACCCATGCATCTTTCATGTCAGAGTACCCTGGTAGACTATAAAGGAGCTTAGAAAGACGGCCATGTTGATTTTGTATTTGCATTGCATTGTCCACAGCCAGCACTGCATCTACTGTACACAGACAGGTTATAATGATTGATACTTGGTGTTACTGCAGAACAAACAGACTTATCTAGGCAGATGGAAAGGAAAACATCCTGATTGTTGCTGGTACATGATCTGTACAGTATGTCCCCTACTATATTAAATCTAGCCACTAAACACAGTTGCCACACACACAGCCAGGAGCTATACGCGATCACAGACACAAAACCTTAGGAAAATGTAAGTGAATGAAAGATTTATGCCTTGCATTCTGTGCTACAAGCACATGGAAGAACACTGCAGGGTATTGGCCCTCCACACCAATTCATGAGTAGATGAGAGGCTGCACTGCAATGCTTGTATTATATGCCAGACTGCAGCCTCTTGGCCACAATACAATATTGCTTGATACATACTGTAATGTATATGATCATTATTGACTTAATGACAGTGAAGACAGATTAAAACCCTGTAAGACCCGAAGAGATAAATATCCAACGTCACTTAGCTCTCCAATATACACATTTGCAAATGTTTATTTGGAAAAAAACACACATTTACTATCAATGGCAAGACAATATAACCTCTTGGCTATACACATGTAGACTTATAAATGTGTTATTTGGAGCGCTAAGTGATGTTTTCTTTGGACTAAAATTGCTCTTCCAGGGTTTACCTTAAGACCAGATGATTCACACATAACAGTCATCGCACCATTGTTCGTACAGGGTTGTTAATGTCAATATGCCAGTCTACACCATTCATCACCGGACAAATGCTTTTGTAACATGCTACTACAGTAGTTTGGAGCAGGTTAGCCTGTGTAGCATTAGCCATCACATCCTACATATGCATATACAGTACATTACTGTAAGTGATGTGACAGAGAAGCATGCGCCGGTGATATCAAATAACCAGTGTTTGGTCTGTTCTTGACTACAGACTGTTCACCAGCAAGCTTGACTGGAGATTTCCATGTTCCCGACAGTCAAACAGATTAAAGCCCGGTGGTCCATTCAGCATGCTCCACTAATGCCACACCAGTAAGGTACAATACGCACAAAGCTAATCTCTGTTGACTGAACACAGCAGTGCATGCTTAAATATACATGGCATTAAATATGGCAAGTCAATCTTAGTATGTTTAATCATATGCCAACATAATCAGATACATACATACATAACGACTCATCAAGGTGTGTAATTGCCCCATTGACATTGTCAGTCTCTCCTGATGTGTCACCTGAATCCACAGCCATGCATGTTGGGATCTAAATATTGTCCTTGTGTGTGTGTTTACAAAGGAGACAGGTTTTTATAGCACACAAATACCTAAGCCCATACATTGTTATCAGGTCAGGAGATGTATTTACTAAACAAGGCTTGCAGTGCTAAGGGGATTATAGTGGGCAGCTAGATGCATTCACTGGTTGAAAGGAGTTGGAGGGAATTCCACATTCCACTGGCCAGACGGCTTGAGAAATAGTGTAGATTGTTTTAAACTACAGCCTGGCTGTTGAAGTTAGCTGTAGCATCATAGTCAAACATTTCCAGTGGCACAAAGAGATAAAGACACCATTTGTTGATTGTTGTACATAATTAAAACACTAGGAAAATATATTTTAAGAGTAATTATGTTTTGAAGTTTGGGTAAATCCAATCATATATTTTCTGTTCACCTCCAACACATGATGTAGAGAATATAGGTAAAAGTCCATATCCAGGATTTACTGCACATTCAGCAGCCTCAGATTTGCCCCATCTGATACACAGCACAGTGTATTTTGTGTGCATGTCTTAAATATGACAGCTGGTTTTCTGCAGGTGTAGGGCGGACATAACAAATAATATAGGATTCTAATGTTGGTGTTGAAAATACTACAGTTACAAATACAGATTACGAGCTCTCTATCTCTCTCAAAGATCAATACACCCCCTGAGGAAATGATCACATTTCACGTACATCAATAAAATGAACAAATTGGGAGTTTTTAAATAAAAGTAGTAATTGCCATAACATTACATATAGCTAAATAATTGAGTTTCTTTATTGAACTGACGGGACATTACATTTCACACATAACATCTTCATTCGTCGTATAGTATTTCTTTAGGTTGGAATGTCATCCATGTCAACCTAGATAGCTAGCTATAAAAGATTACTGTATAAATAACTGATGACCTTAAATCTCTGACATAATCCCTACAAGACCGCGTCTGTGGCCAAATCTGTGGAAACTGGTCCCACAACAATACAGTAACAGTCAAGTAACCACCGTTAATCCACTATTATGTTATTATGTTTATTATGTCATGCAAACCCAAAGCTATGCTCCAGGCCTGCTGACACAACCACAAGCTCCCATTCAGATGTGTGCTGCGTGGGCAGTGTGTCCGCATCGCGTGTGTGTGTGTGTGTGTGTGTGTGTGTGTGTGTACTCACGCTGCAGTGTCCCCTCAAGCTGGGAGCCCGCCTGTAAAAGGCTGTGGTAGCTCTCCATCTCTCCGCCGGGCACTCGCTCCGACAACTCGCTGTCCCCCTGCAGCGAGGACGGGCCCATTCCTTTCCCCCTCCTGCTTCCCTGGGACCGGGGATCAGCTAACTATAGCCAAGCGGCAGGCAGAGGAGAAACTATCCGGGCCTCATGCTGCAGCAGCCTTCCATCGAACCTCTGGATCCAGAGTGCAGGCAGGGTAGGTACTTGGGGGTGGGGGATGACTTGCCACCTGTCTCTGTGGTGCCGGATATTCTTGAGTCAGCTTGAGCTGCATGGAGTCTCGTCCACGCACGGCGTGTCCACAGAAGTCACTCTGTGCTCCTGTCTTGAGAGCGACGGTCAACAATGCCCCCCCTCCCCTGGCAGAGGATCCTGTTCTCAGCGGCTCTCGCTTAGTGAAAACCAAAACAAACACTGCCCCATCTGGCCACTGCTGCGCTTGCCTGGATCTCAGCCCTCCCCTCGCAGCCTCTGGGCTTTAATGCGTCAGCTCTGCGTCGCGCAGGGCGCAAATAGCATGCTCTTCACAGACTGGCAACTCCCTCCCTCCCTCCCTGATCGAGCCTCTCCTTGACTCCTCCTGCCCACACACTCCCTTCTCCCCTTTTCCTCCTCTCTTCATTTGTTGAGCTGTTGTCTGGATGACAGCCAGCGCAGAGCAGCCTATCGCAGACTATCATGCCCTATACTGTACTTTAAAGTTTACTTGACACAAACACACTGACCAGTAGCATACTCACGCAGGCTGAGACCTGGGAGCCCATGGAGGAGACATAACAAGCCCATTCAAATGGGCAGGCGTCAATGAAAGGCTGCCATTGTGTGTGCGTTAGTGCGTCTACAGTAAAGAATTATGCATAGATATTTCAAACTCGTCCAGTAGACGCACACAGAGATTCATAGTGATGGCTGATGCTGTGGTTAAAGGCCGCCACTAAGTAGTGGGAGGTCTCCAACCAACATAGAGCTTGTCCAACTTAGCTTCTCAGCCACTTCATTAAAGTAGGGCATTCACTTGGCCGCAGGTGCATACAGTAAACACAACTGTGATGAAATTATGTTGCTTTTAGGAATGTATTGTCACTTAGGAATTAAACCAAAGTGACAATGGTGCACATAAATTAATGTAGGCTACTTACAAGATAACATTACACAGCTTGGTCAGCTCTGGTCACAGCAATACCCTGATGTTTTTATTCTCCATTGTTTGGTAATAGCACTTGTGAGCTATATCTTCTACAGTATCTGGATGTTAATGGTTGATGGTTTGTGTGAAATCAACAAAGGAACAACCCCCCCCCACTTCCCTCATCTAAACTAAGGGCTTTATTGAAAATGCATGCATTTTACTTTTACCTGGTACTACACATTGTAATATATTGTATTTTACTATAGGATTAATCTTATGGGTTAATTGTCAATGTCTAAAATACATGCATGACAAAACAAAGGACAAGACAATTTAGCTGTCTTCAAAACATTCTGCTTTATTACAGAAAATCTTCAGGTTTTGAGCATACTGGTCTTAGAGGTACATTCAGTTCAGAGGTTCTGAGTGTGTGTGTATGGGGTGCCCTGACCTTAGGGCCCGAGGTGTATGTGTATGGGGGGGCCCTGGCCTTGCCTTGGGGCCCAAGGTGTGTGTAAGTGGGTGCTCTGACTGTGCCCCAGGACCCAAGTTGTATGTGTGTGTATATATGGGTGTGCCCATTCCTTGCCTCAGGGGGATGAGGTGTGTGTGCGTATAGGGATGCCCTGGCTTTGCTCAGCGGGATGAGGGGTTTGTGTTTTCAATGCAGCAGCACCACAGCCTAGTGGCTGTGTCAAAACACCCTCTCACTGACAAGGCCTGGTCTCCATAACTACAAATACTCATGTTTTTTGTTTTACTTGCCTTTTTTTTTACATTTAGATTTTCTTATAAAGTGGCTGGAAAAATGTTGCATTAAAAATACAATCCACTCTTAAGATTTTTCAGTTAATCAGGCAAAACATTAGAATCCAAGTTTTATTTTAAGCTTTCAAAATAGCATCTCTGATTTCAGTTAAAGGTTTGTTTTTCAATGCTCAACAAAGCAGGCAGCCCACTCTCCATGCATTCTCCTCCATAAATCACTGACAGTGCAACCTGCAGATGGCACTCTTGTGCTAGATTACTGGACCATTTCATCTGTCAAAGCACAAGTCAGTGTTTGAAGAAACTTCCCACATATCGAAAACACACTTGAGAAAATAAACATTTTAGTATAAATTACAGTAATTGCTTGATTGGACGTTTTTATCCAACAACATCTGAATTTCCATGTCCTGTTCCAATTTCAGTTGTGCGTACATACAAGTGCTCAGTGTCCTCAATAAAAAGGCACAGTAAAAGGTCTCAAAAATAGCACAGGCAATGCCATGCTAGAGACGGACTCCCCGCCCCTCCTCCAGGGATCCAGCACTGAGGAAGTAAACAGCAGACCGCGTCACTAACAGACCGTGTCATGCCTACTACATGCAGGTCAGGCACGTTGACCCAGAGCCACCGTCACCTGTTTAAATGACAGTGACCTGCCGTTGCACATGGGACTAGAAGGGGGACATTGGGGGAGGGGGGGTTAGATGAGGAGTTAAATGTTGCTTGGCGCAGAGGGGGGCTGCCCACAAATTGAATGCACGACAGGGAAGACATTCACATGGGGACTGGCACACGCTTACATCTGGAGCAGAAAAACACAGTCTAAATAAACTGGCACAAAGCTCATCAATCTCCCCGGTAAAAACAAAAAATTTAATAAAAATATAACATTTGTGAGTAAAATTACACTTAATAAATATGCTAAATAGATATCAGAAGAAAAAAAAAACACACAGAAACCAGATATGGTGACTCAAATCATGACATGTATAAATGGAATGTATGAAGCAATGTGAACTATGATTTTCGAACGCTGGAACAGAAACAAGGCAAAACAGTCCACTCACTGCATCTGGTCTGTCAGCTATGCTAACAGGATGGCAGCAGGTGCAGAGGTGCGCCTCACAGTGGCAAACTACGGTATAGAAATCTGGTAGGGGTAGGTCTGAGCTGTTTAAGCCAGCGTCAGCCTACCTGCAACAAAACAATGCTAGCTAGATATGAAGCAAGAAAAATAAAGAAAAAAAGCCTCATTTAGGCTTTAGTGCACATATGCAAGTATTTGCGTATTGTTTTACCAATGTGTATTTGTTTCCATCCTTGTTACTTGCGTGCTTAGGCATATCTCAAGGAGACTCGCCAACTATCCTTTATAGTGCTGGTTATGACAACCGTGCTAGATCTACGAGGTTCAAGTAATTCTGTTCAATACACATAGGTGTATTTGAGGCCACACACAAAAACGCGTGCACACAACCCAACTTGACTCTTTCGGTCCACATTTGTTAGGATATTGTAGGCCATTACATATACATCTGTTTCAAAAATTTTTTGGCTTTCAGCATGTGCTATCATACATCACCAAACTCTCTCTCTCCATCTACATACTGTATATACACTGTAGAGAGAGTTTGGTATACAGTATATACACACACACCTATATTATACATTCATGCTCTCGTCTTCATTGGAATCTTTTAAATTATCGCTGAGTTTGAACAATTTAGGTTGTAACAGAGTTTCATTTCCACAAGTAGATTATAATTTGAATTACAAATTAAATAAATTTCTTCCACCTCCAGTGATCAATGCACTTGAATAAAACGTTTAAAAACAACCCCAAGCCAAGAGAGAGCAGATGGACCTAAAACAGTCTTCTCTTCTCGCTCTGAGCTGGCTTGACGTTAAACAACTGTATACATTATATATAATTTTTTCTTTTTATTAACAGTAACTTTGGACTCCTTCAGGCTTTTTGGAAGTAATGCTCATCACTGGAAATGCATGGAGTAACCACTGAGAATGTGAGACAGAGATGACGGCCTGTCTCATCCCAAACAAACATGGCCGACTGCAACGCCACCGCTCACATCAGAGGAGCGTGGCATCCCGGTGGGCCTCCATTCATGCAGGTGAACCGCTGTGAAGCCGTGGATATGAGACTGCATGTTAAAACACAGCAGTCGCGTCGCTACTGACAAGGCAGCCGTGTTCGCATTCATTATTAAGCTAATATATATATATAAAACACAAACCAAAAATAAACAAACAGGAAGAGGAAGGAAGCTGCAATACTCATGTCCGCCAGCAGAGTAGTAGAAAATAAAAAACGGGTACAGGTTCCGTGGGCATGCTGAGGAAGGGGTAAGAGGAGGACGCCGGGCGACAGTGTGAAGGCTCTCGCCAGGTTCCTCCTGACCGCCCCCCTCCCGCCAGTCTCTCTCACACTCATTGGGGCCCCTTCTTTAGTTTCAGAGCAGGCCAAGATGGCGGGCGGAGCGGTCCTGACGGGGACGCTGGCAGACAGCATAGCGGAGCGGTGTTGTTGCGGCTGCTGCTCCTCCTCCTCATTGGCCCGGCTCGCGTTCCTTCAGGTGCTTGTAGGACAGCGGCGTAACAGCTGCAATCTGGAGACGTGCAGCGCAAAGCAAGTTATTTAAAAATATACACTTCAGGTTTTATTTGATCCATCAATGCATTCATGTGCCGGTCAGTAGAAAGAAACAACACACCCAAAAATCACCCTGTCAGAGCCCATAACCACTGAAACAAATGATTCGACCCAATAGGCTTGAGTTCACCCTGTTGTGAACCAACTACTGATCCCATGTAAATGCAAGGCACTGAAGTCCAGTTAAGGCTTTCTCCTTAAGGTTTACCTGGTTGCTAGTAAGAAGCATTCCTCTGACAGCTAAGGGAAGAGTAAAGGAAGCATGTTAAACGCTGTTTAAATAAAGGTTAGTATTACAGATTAAGCATTCATTCTCTGGTCCCCTGATAACAGCGCCCCCAGTAGGTGAGGCACAGCACTCGTTCTACATGATGCTTCAAGCATTGAATGTCAGGTTAGGGCACAAAGCACAACATGCACTGTATGTAGCGAGCGAAGCTGAACATTCACTTGCCAAAGGGCTTTTTTTTTTTCATTTATTTAAAGCATACAACAAAAGCGACTGACCACCACCACAGAACAACACAGTTTCAACATGAACACAAGAAAACCCACAACCACCACACATCTAACGAAGCATTTCCAGGAAGATCAAAAAGTGTGCCGTCTCATTCTCTTCTTTGAAGGAAAGTCACCCAACAGCAACCCAAACAACCACAACCACACACACACACACACACATTAACCTGAAAGTTGATTTTCCAGTCTCAACATTAGGCTGACTCAGATTGTTAACCACAGAAGACACACAGAAATATGACAAAGCACATGCAGAGGAAACTATGGGCTCACCATCTTTAGGTAGGCTGAAGGACGCATCCATTATTTGGTGGATGTCATTCATTCGGTTTATAGAAATAAACTCTACACTACAAATGTTTCAGTCTTTTTTTATACATATAAAATAACTCCGCAACCACACCAACTGTGTGGTTTAAAACAGTGACATGCCAAATATGTGTGTGTGTGAGCGCGTGCCAGTACTAGAGTGTATCTCTTCAGCCACCTGGGAGCAGCTTACATAGCACACATAAGGCATGGGTCAGCCCTCCACGAGGGGAGCATGGCTCCGCACGATGTACGCTCGGATTAGGGTTAGACGCTGAGCCCCTAAACTCTGAGGGGGGAGGGGCGGGGTCTTTGATTGGCTTAAAGGGCTCTGGAGGTGGGCTGGTACCTGTTCATATGACAGTATGGGACTCATCTGAAAAGGTTCTCATGAGCAGGGGCCTGGAAGACCGGGAGCCCCCCGCACCCACCTCAACCGGCTTTTTCTGGAAGGGTGAGGCAAGAAAGACCAATAGCATCACTACACTGACAGACAGACAGACAGACTCTCTCTCTCTCTCTCATGCACGCGTGTTGGATATGACGAATAAATGTAAAGCGTACACACAGTAGTTGGCGGACTACCTTTTTTCACATGAATTGGTACCACACCTGAACATATACACACATACACGCACACACTTCCCAGTGACACACAGAGGTTGTGTGTGTGTGGGGGGGGTTCATAGTGGCTGGTGTCTCATGCAGGAAAAGCTTGGATCATTTGCGTGCTGCATAATCTGCAAGGACATGCAACGGCAGCAGGCACTGGACGAGCACAGTCAGCTAATGACGTGTGTGTGTGTGGGGGGGGGGGTACATAATGTGGTACAGCACAGCCTGAGATTAACATGGAAGATGCTTTCAGCAGGGACATCTGGTCATCCACAACCCCACAATGCAGACAGCCCCGTGCATGTGTGGAGAGAAGATGTGGTCCTCCATAACCCTCCCCCCATGTGTTTTACAGCAGCTATGGCATGTCCTATCCTGCATTCACACCGCCGACGTATTCAACTCGCAAACCGCTTAATCACTGACGGGCTGTCGTCAAGCACTCTATAGCGTCCAAAACGCCAGCGACAACCAGACATAGCGTGAGGTCTACCATAAAATTGGTCATATCAAACATACAAATGGTGTGCATTCCCTCCAAAATGTTTATCTTTTTGAGGGAATGCACACCATTTGTGCGTTTGATTTGTTGAAATGTCTGCATAAATGCAAAATTTTGTCAAGTATAAACTATTCCACTATGGACCGCGAACAGGCACTAGTTAACAGCGAGGGATTTTAAGATAGCTATCGGACACAAGATGCAGAGAACATCTGTCCTGCCATTGGTAGTCGCCGAACTCCAAATAAGCATGAATTGCTGAAAATTAGCATAATGTTGAAAAGTTTTCAACTCCTGTCACCGAGCATAGCTCCGCTGGGCTGTTGCCGGGAAACGCTGGCATCCTTTCTAAATTAGTTGGAACGTGCCTTTTTTGCGAGCTGAACACGTCGGCGGTGTGTACGCAGGGTTAGGGTCTAACAGAAAATGTGCTACTGTAACCAAGAGTGGCGGTTGCTTCCAGCCTATTGCCGTGGTTCTCACATTCTGAGCCACAGCCCCCCCATACACCACACCCCAGCTACAATGACTCACTCATGTTCCTAGCACAGCATATCGAAATAGAAATATATAATATATGGCTTCATTTTAGTGAGTGACCGAGTGGGGGAGGATATCCTGACCCACTGTTTGAGGACCACTGGCTTATTGCATACTGTACTAACCCTACTAAATCAGGGGGGATTGGGGTGGAGCTACTGTAAGAGTATGAGGGCCAGCAGCAAGGAGGGCTGGAAACCAGGGAAGGGAGGGGAGAAAGAGAGAGAGAGAGAGAGAGTGAGAGGGTGAACGAGAGAGAGAGAGAGAGCGAGAGAGGGCGAGAGAGAGGGCGAGAGAGACGAGAGAGAGAGAGACCTCAGTCACTCCAGGTGAAGCTGTGAGTGCTGGCAGTTTGCGACAGCATGAAGATAGTGGACGTCCCCGAAGAAGGAAGCCGATGCTTCACCTACGGCGCGTCCAGGGAGCAAGGGAGGAGGAGAGGAGCAGAGATAGATGCAACAAGGGTGAGAAAGAGGGAGGAGGGGATAGAAAACATGAAAGACTAGATGCTAGGAAGATAAAGCGATACAATAGCATTAAAAAGGTTAAGGAGAGCTTTAGTTAAATACGAGTTTAATGAAACGTTAACCTCCTACACTAGCTAAACAGTAGCTACAGTAGCAGTGCCTTTAGCTGGAATATTGTCAATACAAACCATCCTGGACCTATTACAGTGTATGTAGTATACAGACTCATCAACGATGGCATCCAGAATAGTTTCCAGGACAATTGTTTAGATATTCCGTGGCAACCATTTATGGACTGGAGCGTTTTTGTTCTGCCTTTGTGTGTCCATTTGCGCTAGCAATATCTAAGGGCTGGAGACAAAGCATGCGTGTCTGGAAGGGCAGATTAAACAATTGTGTGCTCATAGCAGGTTTGAATGACTAGTGGGTGGATATCCACTACACAAACGTACCTGAGAGAACCCTGTAGGAGCAGTGGAAGTCAGTACAGCAGTGCCTGCTGTGGACGCTGAGTTAACACGTGTGTGTGTGTACGCTGAGTTAACGCCGAGTGTGTGTGAGCCCCATCTGACCTGGTGGGTGTGTGCGCGCGTGAACCCAATCTGACCTAGGGTGTGTGTGTGCGCGCGCGCGCGCGAGCCCCCCCTCTGTCCTGGTGTGTGTGTGTGTGTGGGCGAGCCCCCTCTGACCTGGTGTGTGTGTGTGTGCGCGCGCGCGCGAGCCCCCTCTGACCTGGTGTGTGTGTGTGTGGGCAAGCCCCCTCTGACCTGGTGTGTGTGTGGGGCGCGGCGCCTGCGTAGCACCACCAGCAGGATGTCTGGCAGCAGGCTCAGCAGGATGAGCAGGATGATGACCAGCCAGGCCGACACGGAGCTCAGCATGTTGGCGAACACAAAGTACAGCCGCTGCTGCTTCAGGAAGGGCCTGGGGGAGGGGCACGCACACAGACACACACACACACACACACGTTAATACTTGGGTGTGTTGGGCTGGGAAGACACACACCAGAGAGTTCCCCAACACCAACATATTTCAATGGTACTGCATTTAAACAATACCAGTGAATCCCAGAGCATGCATGCTTTACACAGTACATTTATCATAATCAATAAACCACACTGTTGCAGCACACACACACACACAGAGACACATGAGCTGGACGAGGCAGGTTTGTTCCTGACTGGCCTCTCTCACCATATGATGCCCCCCCAGAAGAAACTGAAAAACACATAGAAGGCCAGGGAGCCCCAGATGACAAAGTGGTTGATCCAGGTCCAATGCCTGGTGTCCAGAGCCAGCTGTGGGGGACAAGCACAGCGTTGATCAATTACATGCGGAAACCACTCAAAACAACCCCCCACCCCCCAGCCAACGCGTTATGACATTAGTCAAGCACGAGAAACCAGAAGGGTTGGCCGTGATCCACTATGGAAACTCCATTAATCTCACACACACCTTAAGGAAAAAGACGGAAGCAACGGGAAGTAATTACCTTCAGCGTGACAGTGAAGACAAGTACAGTGAAGACGATGGTTCCGTACGACCAGTTCCCCAACACCTGCAATAAAAAGCGAGACGAATGAGCATCCGAGGGCTCGGTTGCTTAGCTACGTGGGTGAATGGCG
Organism: Speoplatyrhinus poulsoni; assembly: GCA_025447795.1. Taxonomy (NCBI): domain Eukaryota; kingdom Metazoa; phylum Chordata; class Actinopteri; order Percopsiformes; family Amblyopsidae; genus Speoplatyrhinus; species Speoplatyrhinus poulsoni. The sequence continues at coordinate 9,755 of JAOEGT010043523.1, read as the reverse complement.
GCGGGCCTACCTGGCCGTTATCCTGCAGGGCTGGGTTGCTGAACAGGTAGCGGACGCCGAAGAAGAAGAGTAGGCCGTGGAAAATCCCCAGTACGGTCCAGTAGAGGAAGGGCTTCCACCGCAGCATTGCATTTTTGGCAATCTCCCTAATACAAAGAGGAAAATCAATACGTAATATCCCATCTAATCAGAGCCTAACAGAAATCATGCTAAATCACAGGGAAGTCTAACACTATCAGGCGCAGTACAGCCGCTGTACAGTACGACTCCAAACCTGGTAGGATTACAGGCTGGTCACGTGCGCTCCCACGGCGTACCTGTAGAGGGTAGCGTTGTCCAGCAGGACCTCCATGCAGATGTGTTGCTCCAAGAGGCTGAAGGCCAGGATGGGCATAGAGGTGAAGCAGATGTTGTACATCGTCAAATAGGCTGCGTCGTACAGGGGCTGGGGAGGATGGCAGGAGGGATGGGGGGGAGGGGGTTCATTTGATATAAAGGATAAGACGCTGCATCACACACACAGGATATGACCTTTGATACATCCCGTCTGACTGTGGTAAAGAGCCTTTATGTACGATTACACCTGATGCACCGGGGGATGAGTCAGGGAGGGTCAGTCAGAGGGAAGGAGGGGGTAGTCGTGGCTGTAGGGGGACACTGTGGTTCGGTGCAGGGCACCCATCAACCCCCATAGCTCCTGGCACATACTTACTTGCTGTGAATAGCCACAGAAGAACTGGTACAAGAACTGAGGTAAGATGAAGCAGAGGTTCTGAAAGTAAAACGGAGGACCAACAGATGTGATTACAGGTGTTGAATATTTTATTTAGTGCTACGTACATTTAGGCATGTCAAGTCTAATGCCCCAGGTAAAAAATAAAGTGTAACTGCACCCTAAAATCGTTTGTGTGTGTGTGAACTAAATAAGATGGCACTATGATGAGACACATAAATGATGGTGTTAATATTCACGTTTTTATAAAAGTCAGATGTGCGTTCAGAATTGACGAACGTGTTTGCTTTGAACATGACATCTGAACGTTTTGTGTATAATTTATTGGAACAATAATTAACCTTAGGAGTAAATAGATTTAAACGGTCACCCTTCGTCCAGCGTCAATGTGGACCTCAGACCCTTTTGTTTGTGTTCACAGCGAACTCAAAGCAAACAGAATTTTTTTTAAATGTGTTCGCAAACATTAGCAAACGTACACCAATTCTGGATGCAGCTCGGGATGTTATGGTCTGAAAGTGTCTCTACACGTCTTATCAGTTACACATCGCCCTCATCCACTCATGCATCATTCAAATATTTATAGGCCACCCATCCCCTCACGCAGCTCCTCAACTATGTTTTAGCATTTTTCAAAGTTGTGCAGTGGGTGGATGCAGGTTCAGAGCTATGGTGCAGTTACACTTTATGAATTGGTCTAATACATGCTAAATATATTTACCAAATGTTCCCACCCAAACAGCTCAGTCTAAGCTACGTCTATCAATTGTTATTACTGGGGAAGGGTTAGTATTTGTGTGACAGTATTAGAAACCACGTATACACTTCTCACTAGTCTGCCACCTACCTTGTAAAAGAAGTACTGCACCAGGTGGGCAATGCGAACATAGTAGAGGTGCCCGTGTGCCAGTAGGAGCTTCTTAAGGTGCTTCAGTTTTGGGACGGCATAGTCGCTGTTCCTCACTGCCTGTCGGCCCTCTTTACCCTTAATCCCTACGACACCAAGGACATAATTAAACTTAATGCGTCCACTGGAAAAAAAAGCCATCCTTTGAATTAAGGCAACACTTTCAGAGATCCCTGAGTCAGCTCTGGCATGAGAGGTTCATACCGATGCCAACGTGAGCTTCCAGAATCATGCTGACATCGTTGGCTCCATCCCCGATGGAAAGGGTGATGGGATTGCCTTTGGAGTTCTTCACCATCTTCACAATCTAAAAATGAAGACAGGGAAGAAAATACAATTACCCCCCCTCCACCACCATTATAATTTAATTATAAACCGTTTTGGTTTGGCACTACAGTAGCGGTAGACTATCTACATTTTGTAGCGTACCTAATGTAGATCAACATTATCTCAATCTTTGGTTAACATTTACAGCCTTTAGCAATTAAAGCAGATAACAGTCAGTACGGTTGTCGATAGAAGAGATCATATACCAGTTGTCGTAGGCAACCAAGCTCCCGTTAGAATACCGACAGCAGTTAGCATGTCATCAGGGCTAGTTAGATGTCATACATGTACAACATACATCATCTAACAAACACACCAGGACATAATCGCTAGAAGCATACGCCAAGTGCCAATATTCTTCAAATAATAATAAGTCACAAAGTAGGTATTGTTTTGCCCGAGGTTAAACACGCGTGTTCAGGGACTAGTAAGAGGCCACATACCTGAGCCTTTTGCAGCGGTGCCATGCGGCAGCACAGCACGGCCGTGCAGTTCTGACAGATCTGCAGGAACAGGCTCTTGTAGAGGCTGCTGGAGTCTGGGGATGACGTAAACACCAGGGACAGAGTGGCTCCGTCCACGATGAAGCCATAGTCGTGGTTGGTGGTGGACCAGCTCCTTCAAGACACACAGACAGGATGGGTCAGTTTAACAGACACAACAACATGCTGTATCTAATCTACTGGTAAACGCATTTTTAGCATAAGTGGGAAGTTTGTTCTTTGCATTTGAGCTAGTGCTGTACTAAACGATTATTATTTTTTTGTCACTAAATCTAGCGATTATTTTTCCGATTAATCTGATAACTAAATCAATAATATAGATATCCATTCAATGCCATATGGTGCTCCCTCAGCAGCTTTGTTCCTTATTACAAAGCCAGGGCAGTGTAGAAACACTAGATTGTTTTCAGTATATACAGAGAATGGGCAGCTAGCAGACCGTGAGCAGATATTTGCTTAACTTCACAAAAAGTGCATCTTACAATCACTGACTACATCTTTAACTGGTTTTAATATTTTAACATAAAATCTGCAAGAGCTTGTTAAAAAGGAATTAAGTGCATTATACATTTAGCAAACAACAAAATAAAGTGAAATTCAAATACATTTCAGGAATATTGAAACATTGTGCAACCTCGACCTTGATACAGTATACTGTAGAGAGTATATCAACTATTCTCTATGTAAAGATATAGTGGAGTAACCGTGTCCTGAGCAGAGAACGACATCACACTGCCTCTGTGTGTGTAATTCAAGCTCCTCTGTTCTTTGTTTACATGCCGGGGCCGGCCACTGTGTGCATATTAGGGTGCTCTCACAATTGGCCCAGTTGCCTTGAAATGTGCCCGAGCACGATTGCCCCCCCACTCCCCCGCTGGCCTGCTCTCACACTGCAGTAAACATCCAGGGCCAGCGCATGCTTAGTCCAACACATTAGGTTGGCTACTTGGTTTCAGGACAATCATTTAGTCCACATAATCGTTCCATTGGAATATGTCCTTGATGTCCGACGAGCTACCACATTTTACGGAGTGCATCCCGTACCTTTAGATACTGAGCACACAGTTTTTTCAGCTTTTGCTGACACTACTCGCTAGTTATTTGGACCACACTTTGGGGTCAAACGTGCTGTGTGTGTGTGTGTGTGTGGCCCACCCATGGAGCATTTGTTCTGCGATGCCAGTGCTCTAGTGTGCCATCTAGTGGCAGAAGGTCAGAGCTCAGCACAGCAACAGAGAAGCCAGTCAAAGCACTGGCCCGTACCTGGTGAGCCCTGCCTTGGCGGGCGGGGCGTCCTTCACGGCCTTCTTGTGGTACTCCAGCAACAGCTCGTGCAGGCGCTCTTCGCGCCGCCTGCCCCCGTCCTCCAGGGTGCGCACCGTGAGCTCCAGCAGCTCCGTGCCCCTCTGGAACAGCCGGCAGGCGTAGCACGTGGACTTGGCCGTCTCCATCTTGTCGCCTGTCAACACCCACACCTTGATGCCCGCGCCCTGCAGAGCCTCCATGGTCTCTGCCGCCTCCTCCTGGAGCCTGCCAGGAGGAGGAGGAGGGAGACCGTAGGGATGAGATATCATAGCAGGAGCTACTATCAGAGGTGTGTTCAAACGTCATACGTGTACTTACGTTAAAATGAGTACGTACGCGGACGACACCCAGCTCTACATCTCAACCAAACCCAGCTCATCCCTCCCCCCAATCTCCCTCACCAACTGCCTTCATGACATCCAGAGCTGGGTGACTCTTAATGCCCTCAAACTCAACAACAGTAAGACAGAGGTCCTGCTCATTGGCTCCAAATCCACCCTTTCCACACAAGACAACCCCAGCCTTATCATTTTAGGTCTTCCCATCCCACTGTCATCAACCATGAAAAGTCTTTGCGTCACTTTTGATAACTCCCTCTCATTCAAATCACACATCAAAACGCGGGCATCCTTCTTTCACCTCCGCAACATATCAATACCTTCACGCTCATACTCAAGCACTGAAACTCTCATCCCCGCCTTTGTCACTTCCCGTCTGGATTACTGCAACTCTCTTCTCTCTGGCATCCCAACCAAATTCATCAATCGCATCCAACTAGTTCAGAACTCTGCTGCCAGAATCCTCACAAGGTCAACAGATAACACTCCATTTCAGATTCAACTTCATTGGCAATTCTGTATTCAATTCAAGACTCTCCTCCTCACAAACCAGGGCCGTAGAGACATTTGACAATATTAACATCGATATATTCCATCACAGTTCAGTGCCGTTTTTAATGAAGGTGTAGTTACTCTAACTTTTTGAGCACTCCAAAATGTTAAGAGCTTTAAATTGTAACTCTACCTCCTCAGACCACTTGTGTGTGTTCGCAAGCGTTAGCAGTGAGCTCAAAGCCTTCGTTTGCCAATTGGAACATGGGTTTCTCTGGTTTCTCACATTACGTTCTGTATAACAGGGAGCCCACTACATCTTTCTGTTTGATAAATAAAGCTTTCAGGAAGAATATGCATGTTAAAAGTCTTCAAGTCTTTCAACTTGCTATCAGAAGGCGTCAAAGACTTCAACAGCCACTCAGGCAGTTGGCTGTAATTTCAAGATTAAAATTAAGCCAGATGAATTGGACAGATCAATATTGTGAAACTACATGGACATTTTCTATTGGGGACAACAACAACAATGCTTTCAACAGGATAGCGGCTGGCACCCACCTGTCCTCCACTGCGGTCGCGCCGAGGAGACTCATACCCGTCTCCACCTGGTTATACACCGCCATCAGCTGCTCCTCTCGGTCATGCAGGGCCAGCATGGCTTCCCTCAGGCCTGCGTCTGCCTGGGCGTACTCCTCCGCACTGAGGTGCTTGTAGGCCACGCACAGCGTCCGGTAGCCCTCCTGCGGGAGCGTCCACGAACACTTAGCACTTAGCTTAGCACAAGGCTGGAGCCCATGGCTCACTTGGGTTGTGTGTTCTAGCTACAGTATGCTGAATCAAACATACCATATACAGGGGTGGATCTTAAGGATGTTTGGCACTAGCCAGTCGGGCTAGTAGACCAAAATTTACACTAGCCTGGCTAAAACATTACTAGCCCTGTAACTCTATTTACGAGTAACGCAAGAGTAGTTTCTAAAAGCGCTTTCTATATTGCCTGTGTTTTATCAGTAGTCATGTTAAAGTTATGTCTCTGCAGAATAGCCTATTACATATTTCCTAGAATGACAGAACTTTTTTTTTTAAACTAAAAGTAGGTTACCCACAAATACAAAGTTTAAGCAATTGGCAGTGTCATGGTAGGTTATTATGCACACACACAAAAATATACTAGCCTATGTTATTATACAATGTGTAGACTATTAAACAGTTATAATGCACCAAACATTAACGGAACTGACTTCATAAGGATTCACCATAGCCTACAGTAGCCTACCTGTTATATAGGATAGCACTGATTCATAGCCCCCCGCCAGTAGGCATATTATAAAACAAAGCACTGAGCTACTGTTTCTCTGTACCAGAGAAAACTGAAGAAGATTAGGCTGTATTTCATAATTTCATTACATCAGCCAAGAAAGCATTGGCTTTGTGACTGGGCAGACAGAAGTATGTTCTGCATTCCCTGTCTGCTGTTTGCACCGAGCGGTGTGTAGCTGTGGAAGGGTCCTGACACACAGGTAGGCCTAAGTATAGCTTCGGGCACCCGCATATGCATTCATTTCCAGCCCCTACATCAGTTCCCAGTTCAACAAAGATAGGGGTTATGTCGAATGTCACATGACCAAAGTGGAAAACAGATCTCATTGCTTCCGCTCATCGGTGAAAGTGGTAACATTACATTAGTTTGAACCAAACCGTAATACTCACTTTTGGGTAATCAGATAACATAACCTAATGCTCTTTTTTGGTAAATAATTCTGACCGATACCTGATGATCATCAACCAACAATATAAAAGTTATATTTAGAATAGACGACACAATAGAGACACTCGAGACACTGAGGTAATCGCAGCCGTGCTGATAACAGTACGGTAATATGACTCGTGTAGAACTATACAAGTGGTCTTATTTATTTAAAATAAATAAGAATAACATTGTATTGTACAGTACAGGTCAGGACAATATTTGTACATTAGCCTGTAGCTTATTGACTTCGGTTTATTACTTTGGGTCTGCCACACTGCAGACAATTATTTTGTAACAATAATTATTAATAATATTGATCAGGCAATGAGCTACGTTACTCCATTGTTTATAGTCTAATGTACAGTGAGTGGTATGTCGGCTAAAGCTGGATGCTTGCGCTATCCGCTAGTTGTTAGTCTTCAGCATAGCTTGTCTGTTGCTTTTAATTCCGAAATCGAACTTTTTGACGTGTGTTATTAGGATAGTGTGCTGAGCATATGTTAGGTAACAGATCCGCAGCAGAGAATAGACTCCCTGCTCAGATCGCATGTTGACGGAATCTTTTATTGTTTACTGTGCAAACGTTTAATAGTTTAACTAATATTGTCACAATTATTATTTTTAGTAGTTCCTGGAGGCATCTTGATTAAAAGAAGGCATGTTCCAGCTCATATAGCACCTAACCAGAAGCGATGAGACCCGTTTTACAGAATGTGGAAGTAAGTTACGTCTGCAAACACAGAATGCTCTACTTCCTCTTAAATTTGTGTCTGTTAACTTTTTGTCACGTTAACTTATTAAACATGCACATTCAATAGGCATAGCAAACACACAGCTCTTGACCCTGTCAGAGGATGTTTGTCTGAAGTATACAGTGGCCCGAAGGTAATTCAGTGACTGCCTTCTAAATAAATCATTAAATAAAAAGCTCACATGTGCCAACTGTTGTGACATCATCCTTGAACTATCTAGGTGTACCAGACTATTTTTGTGTTCTTTTGAACACGCGTGACGTTTGTGGGCTTGGTGAAAATGTAATCTAGTGTAATCAACAGTGCAGAAAACAAACATACACCCATACTGGTATGGAGGCCACTAACACTATACATCACCCACCGTAGCGTTGCGTTCCACATGCATGCGTATGTTCTCCACCTCCTCCTGTCTGACCCGGGGGAAGACGGAGGAGTCGGCCCCCTTACAGAACAGCAGCGCGTCTCCTGAGTGAATATCAAACACACACATGCCATAAGTACACAACATATGGCCAGTACATGGGATTGTCAGAGGTCACCACGGAAGTTAACAGTAATCCCAGCTCACCTGATTTGGATCGGACTATTACACTCATTCTCCTTCTCACGGGGTCAAAGTTCAGCACATGAAGGAGCTCATACCTTTAGGGAATGAGTATTGTATTATATCCATAATCAGCAAAAAATTTAATACGCTGAGGGCATTTATAAAACCAGATACAATAGGAAGTCCTGACTTACATTTCCACATCATTGTTCCTGTTCATAATTTTCATTTGTTTGCTCTCAAGACCAAGGAACGTGAAGCCATACCTGCAGGTGGAGAAACATTGTTGACAATTAGCAAATCATACCTACCACTTACCCAGAGATACAAGCTAGATCATATAGCTTGTGTCATTTAGCCTGTTAACATGGGAACCTTTAAATGTTGCCACAAATATGATAGACTGCTCAAGTCTAAACCTACTTTAAATACTGAATTCTTATCATTAGCTAACAGAACAAAATAATAACCCTTAAGTTTACATTTTTTACAAGCACATTAAAATTTATCTTGGACATTCTTCCAACAATATTTAACCAGAACAGATCACTGCAAATCTGGGAAATACAGTACAGCAATAACTAAGTGGCGTTATCTACAGTATGTGACTAGACCATTACTCCATGTGTTCTCACACAGTACAGTAAGAGACTAGACCATTACTCCATGTGTTCTCATACAGTAAGAGTAGACCATTACTCCATGTGTTCTCACATAGTACAGTAAGAGACTAGACCATTACTCCATGTGTTCTCATACAGTAAGAGTAGACCATTATTCCATGTGTTCTCATAGAGTAAGAGACTAGACCATTACTCCATCTGTTCTCATAGAGTAAGCGACTAGACCATTACTCCATGTGTTCATACAGTACAGTAAGAGACTAGACCATTACGCCATGTGTTCTCATAGAGTAAGCGACTAGACCATTACTCCATGTGTTCTCATACAGTACAGTAAGAGACTAGACCATTACGCCATGTGTTCTCATAGAGTAAGCGACTAGACCATTATTCCATGTGTTCTCATAGAGTACAGTAAGAGACTAGACCATTACTCCATGTGTTCTCATACAGTACAGTAAGAGACTAGACCATTACTCCATGTGTTCTCATAGAGTAAGAGACTAGACCATTACTCCATGTGTTCTCATAGAGTAAGCGACTAGACCATTAAGCCTCATCAGCGTTATTTTTCAATTGATTCCAATAGAATCGCCGCGTTTTTCCAGGCTTCTAAAAACGGCAGGAGCTTGGCGTGGCGCTGAGCGTTTTTTTCACGGCGAACTGCCAACTTTGAGTAAATCGCCGCGCCCATCACTGTTTCCTCAGCCGTCCAATCGTAGTGGTGAAGGGGTGGGACAAATACTAAGAGCAACCTACTTCTTGCACACAACGACAGCAACAAATGATAAATTGATGGTCAGATGATATCCCCGGACTACCACAACAATACTAACACGAACAATAATGTATAGAATATTACAAATGAAATGATTTGTTGATAACACAAACTAGCATTTATTTGCAACATATGAATTCCCATGAAGATTCTGTTTCATAGCAACCAAAGCGTCTCAGCTTAAAGAAACGCTGCGCTTCCAAAAACGCTTCATAGCGCACAGTTGGGCTTTTTCAGCAGCACGACTGGCGTTTTCAGATGCGGAAAAAAGCTTTGGTGGACACGCGGCCTTACTCCAGGTCATCTCCTACCTCATGGCACCCTTCACCAGAGCCATCTCATCGGGCGAGGAGGCTATGAAGCCCCTCTGCTCCTCCGGTCCAGCCACGTCCCCATCCAGACCCAGGCCGTCCACCTGGTCCCCCTGGCTCTGAGCATGGCCTGTGGGCTCCTTCACCTGCACGGTGTGGCACAGGCTCAGCGCCCGCAGAAACAGCTCCTCTCTCTCCTGACCAGCCAACACAGATGTAGTCAAACAGTAAGTACAACTTTACAGTTACAAGCTACAATATGAACTTATTTAAAACAAACAAAAATTTAAAAAATGTGTATGTGTGTACACACTCAGAATTTGTCCTTGGAGGCACAACAACTCCCTCCCTCCTCCTCATCACCCTCACCCTCCACCCATCTAATG
>JAOEGT010043513.1:0-21742 GCA_025447795.1 Speoplatyrhinus poulsoni | reverse complement strand
GAGAGAGAGAGAGAGAAAGAAAGAGAGAGAGAGAGAGAGAGAGAGAGAGAGAGAGGAGGGAGATAGACAGATACAGAGAGAGCTAGAGAGAGAGAAGGTGGGAGAGCAAGAGTAGGTAGAGAGAGGAGAGAGAGAGAAGGAGGGAGGGGCAGCGGGGAGAGAGAGATATTTCTCTGACTTTGCTTCCTCAGCAGCCAGCAGTCGCGACTCGTCCTCTGTAACAGGAACAAGTGATTATTTTTGAAAAATGGGGAACTTTGTCAAAACGTATAATTTCCCACCCACACAGGATCTCTCTCTCTTACTCTTTCTCTCTCTGCCTCTCTCTCTCTCTCTGTCTCTCTCTCTCTCTCTCTCTCTCTCTCTCTCTTTCTCTCTCTGTGGACACATGCGTACACAAGTGTATGCATGCTTTGCATGTATACACTTGACATGACTTGACATGACTACTACTGAACAAAAACGCACGTGCAGATCATATCGCTCACGTGGAAACACGCACACACACACGTTGCAACGCGAGCATCCATGACACATGATAAGGGGACAGACATTATGGCCACTATACGTGACATAGCAGGAGCTGCTGTGTAATAACAGCCACCACGACACATTATCCACTACCAAACAAGTATGAAAGCACTGTGTGAGTTTGGACAAACCTTCGTTCTGACTGTTCCACCACATTAGGCAAACATGATGTTGTAGGGTTCTTAGATAATTCGCGGTGATGATGAAGCTGTCGGAGAGTTTTAAAGATGCTTTCTTGATGTGCAGTTTGCTTCCTGCTTTCTATTTTCTTTGTGTAGATAGAAACTGGACCAGGAGAAATTGGCCCACACACTGCCAAAGTACACTCAAGAGTCTGCTAATGCAAACACGATGATAGGCCAGAACAAGATCTATGAAGACGAGTGTAAATGTTTGCATGTATACATTTCAAACAACTTTAATTGTAAGGCACAATGTAAATGTATACATGTTATCTAAATGTTACTGAAAAGAAGTGTTTGTTTTGGAAACTGTCAAACAAATGTTTTTTTTTCTGCATGCATGCAGTGTTTACATCATCATTTCTGTTTCTCTGTTTTTCCAATGCTTTAGAGGTCATTGAGAGAATGCAGCTACTTTTAAACATAATCGACACAAGTAAACCAGACTGTATCATTCTATAATCTTTTGTTAAACTAATTGTTATTAAAACAATTAGAAGCAAAGCTAATTATCTCCATATTGTTGAAAAATCTCTTTCAATGCTACATATAATATACAGTAGATGCTAATTCACATACTTGCTAACATGGCTGTAGTCCCAACAACCAGTCACCTTAACAACAAGCAAGCTCCTTCCCAATAGCTTCCATCATCTCTCTTCATTCCCCCTAGTACTCTTCCACACCCCACCCTTACATACCCAGCGCAAACACACACACATGCACACGCACACACACACACACACACACACACACACACACACACAGGAAAACAGGCATACACGCACAAACACACGCAAACACTTGGACGCCTCATTAATTAAAAGCGTGTGCAGTTTACGGATGCCGGCTCCTGCTGCTTCCAGGGACACAGGGCATTTTCGTCCATTTGTGGTTGAATGTTTTGGTGTGCTGAGCCCTCTCGTTATTGTAAATTATTTACCATTACCTTTATCCTGATGGAATCTTAATTGTGCCTCTCTGGCTCTGCTCGCAGCCATTCATCACTGTCCTCCTTGACCAGAGAAAGACACGCTGCCTGTCTCTGGGAGGAGATGGGCAAAAGAAACGTCTAACACTTTTGAAACAAACGTGTGCAAGAGTGGACACACTCAGGGGAAATTAGATTAACGGATGTATGTGCACCTGCATGCCCTCACCCGGGCGCACGCAAGGGTCAGGATTAATAAAGACCTTCAGACAATTACGTATTAATTGCTGTTTTATTTGATGCCTCTGGTCATTTGTTTGTGTCTTGATATTGATCTGTGTTTCAGCAGATCTAACAAAGAACAATATCTGCATATTAGCATTATCATTAGCATAGCGTTATTGGAGAAGCCATGCACTCCAGAGTGAGGTATTCATTATAACGACTGATAAAAGTAAAAAGCACATACAAGAATGAAAACCACTGAGAGGGATGTCTACCGAGTGTGCGTATGTGTTTGCATTTTGGTTTGTGTGTGGCTAGGTGATTGAATCTATATTTTTCATTCTTGGCATATCAGCCTTGGAGGGTCTCGGAGGTGCAGTAAAAAGCCTTGCATTTTGCTCACGTGACCTGCACAGTGTAATTACTAGCCTCTCGGCTCAAAATGAAAGTAACATTTGGCCATTTCTCAACACGGCTAAAAGACAAGACCACAAAAGCCCACCACTTCCCTTAGTGAGAAATGTACCAGTCCGCCCACGGCCTGCTCTCTTTACCAGAAGTCACTGTGCAGAACCATCTGAGAAGGTTTGCCATAGTCTCACTATGGTTGCACAGAGCTTCTCCCCTCCACTCTCTCTGTGTTGTGTGCAGCTATGCGGAGCAACACTTACTAATGTGCTACTGTAGCTCTCCGCTATAGTGTGTGTGCCAGGGATTTAAATGCTGTTACTGTTGCTGCTACTGTGAAATAGTAGAAGGAAATTGGTTTTAGACCTTCAGGAGAAAGAAACAACATAGAAACAAACAAAGAAAATATTAATAATTAATTGAATGAATGAAGGAAAGTGAGAAAGATAGATTTCTGTGTGGCTCTGGTTTAGCAATCCCTCAGTAGAGTTTGGTGAGGTTAAAGGTCATCTGTGCGTGTGTGTGCACAGAGTGTGAGCCTCTGCGGTGTGTGTCCTGCTTAAGAGAGGCTTGGAGAGGGTCACAGTGATCCAGTTACACACATCTCCTCTACACACACTGTTCCCTCCAATGGCCCCTACCAACATGGTCTCCTAACTGACGTGTCATTGCCATTGGGATGAACACTAATGTGTAGATAGTGTGGGAGCTCCTTCTTGAGCTTCACCAGGGAGGGCTGAGGACCAGGCCAGCCTACAGCAAGACTTGTACTCTCCACCTACAGTATACTATGTCTGGCAGCTGTTTGACTTGCTATCAAGCGTTTCTGCACTGTTGTGCCCATAGTGCTTCTCCGCTGCTCATCTATTGAAAACGATTCCTCCCCGGTTTCCACTTGCTCTGCTTGTAAACATTCCATGGCTTGTCTATGTCTGAGCACCTCCTCAATACCCCCCACCGTCCCACCCCACGGCTCTTCTCCCGTGCTGCTCCACCCTGCACACCTGCTCTGGGACCCAGCACTGCGCCCCTGGCCCCAAGCCCTGTGCCTCCCAGCCTGGGTGGGGGTGAGGGTGGGGGAACAGACGGTCCCTGTGCTCTCTGATAATCATCACATAGCTCCCAGCTCTCCTCCACTGTCTCGGCCAAGACCCCCCCTCCCCCACCCCGCCACTCCCCTATCCCTGCCCCCACCCCAATCCGCCAGCACCACTGTCTCCCCCCCCCCCCCTCCTTCCCCACGACTGCATCTGCCCTGCCATACATCAGTACTCTTAGACAGGCTCACTCAGCACACACAATACCTTCTCCTTCCTTGTTTTTTCTATCTTTCTTTCTCCCCCTTACCTCTACCGCTCCTCTCTCCTAATCTCTGGGACGTGCCACGCAGCCTGCTGGTGCTGACAGACAGGCAAACCTGTTTATCTATTTAGTTTAAGAGCTGGGGAAAAGCCAGTTAAAGGTCCTGCAGTAACACCTGAGGCAGGTTCAAATATCTGCTGGAATTGAAACGGGCCACGATGCCAGCGAGTGGTTATAAATAAATCATCAAATAAATAAATAAATATATATATATAAAATAAACATGGCCCGAAGGCAATGGCATGGGATTGTTTTCACAAGTTATTACTGAATGAAATATACATATAAAACACGCTTCCGTTGCATAGCAGAATATTGTGTCCCGTTCCCTGTGGTTCTTTCTTCCCCTCAGCCCACTATATAACCCATTTCAGCTCCTATGCATCCACTCCCCTCTCGCTTGCCACCAAGCCATCCTGACAGGCCTGCCTCAATGCAGGTGTTCCCGTTGGTGCGGGTGAATTGCTTCATTCAGCTATTGAGCCATAGTTAATGGTTCCTCATTCACCACCCACACTGCTTATTAGGCCTGCCCTAAATGACAGAACAAGAAACAGAGAAGCTGCAGTTGGTCCCTCCCAAATGCCATTCACAGCCATTCTCCCTGTGTGTTATTATGCTCCACGGTTACATAGCGAGGATATCAGCCCGTATTGTCATTATTCCATCAAGTGGTCCTCGCTCCTTCCTTTTCATTCAGGGTCCTGTGTAGTACTTGAGGGGATGAAAGCCCCCGTCGGCCCCTATAAGCGTCTATTGTGTCTGTGTAAGAAAACCTCCATGGAACAGGGGCTCCATTGTAGGAGAATTGTTCATTTATTAATTCATGCTATCAGATTGCCGGGTTTCATGTTTTACAAAAAGCACCAGGACTGGGTAGATTAGCTATCAACACCAGCTGTCCAGAGCGGACAGAGCATGCTCTCTCTCCCTATCTGCCTCTTCATCTGACTATCGCTGTCTCCCTCTCCCTCTCTCCCTCTCTCTCTCTCTCTTCTCTCCCCCTCTGCCTGTTCGTTCTGCCATTTTGGTTCCAACCGGTGTTGTGTGTTATTATGGCCTTTTTTTAGTCCTATACCTGTTCTGTGGCATTAGTCTTAGGGTTGGCCAGATGGACATCTTAGATCAATCAGATCGATCAATACTACCAGACTGGTTCAGGTGAGAGGGGCCTACTGAAAGACGTCTGACGGCTCTGACCAGATTGTATGGTCTGGGCCAATATAATTTCTGAATACTTTTGATTCTTCTTGTGATGTTCATCAGTTATCCCAATGGTTTGAAGCACTTAATGCAGGACAATATGCTGCTAATATCACCACTACTGCTACTACTAATAATAATTATGTTACTATTATGACTGATAATGATGATGTGAGTAATGATAGTAATAACAATAACATGCATGTTCTTGAGCATCAGTAATAGAGTTATAGGCATCTTGTTGGATAATCCTATGGGCTGTCACACCTGCTACCTCTGCCCCTTTCAGGAGTCATTAAGTCAACAGACAGCTCTGCTAAATGTTACCATGCTGTGGGAGGAGAATCACGAGAATAATGCTCTTTCATCTCTCTTTGTTTATGTACATGGGTCAAGTGGAATGTCTATTTTTGTCCTTTGAAAAGGACAAAGAATAGAGCTTTCCATTAATTATGTTCATGTGTTCCATACCGCAAAGTTCACTTTAGAGCAAGGGATTGGGATTAGGAATGATTGTGTCCTTTGTCAGTATAGGTGGAAAGGGGGTTTGACCCTGGTCTCTCATCTTGTGTCAGTGTAATACAATATATAACCAAAACATATTTTGATAATGTATTTTTATATTATCAAGTCAACATGACTTATCTGAGAATTCAAGAGAGAATTATCTCAAAATGTAAAAAGATTACAAGGTGAGTAAGGTGAGTAAGCGATGCTGTGATTGTTTTTTGATATTTGAACTCAAAACAAAACACCCCTCTCTTTAATGCCACAGGGTGCTTTATCAGAAGCTCCACCCCTTAAATTGGACAATATGAGGAGCGGTCTGCACCGCTTTGTTGGTGTTCTCATTTTCAGAGCCAGGGCTGTGTAACACAGATTGTTTTCCTGCATGCACACAGAACTGACAGATAGTGGACCATGAGCAGATAGTCGCTGGATTTGACCAAAGTGTACTTCTTAGAATTGCTTACCCAACTTTCAAGTGTTCCCATCCATCCATCCATACTCGTACCTACGAACCGCCTCACAGACGCGCTGATATTCAGTCTAATGCACCCTGATATTGCTTAATTATTGTTTAACACATTTCTGACAGTTTCACTGTACATGTATTGTACCTAATAATGAATGAATATATATTGATGTCGGCTCTGTTCTTTTTTATTTATTTCATTTATTTAGGAGGGCTAACTCATATTACAGAGCCCTATACAAATTTGTCTGGTCTTTTTGGAATACACTGAAATTATCAAATTGGCATGTGACAGCAACACTTTAATTTAGTTGCTCTAAAATGTATAAAGTAAAAAAATGTCCAGGAACGGCATCAAGCAAACCTAACTAAACTTAACTAAATTGTACCTTAACATAATTTCTAGCAAGGTCTGTTTTGACGGTAGACATGGACAGAGCTGGACATGTGCTCTGCTGTTCTAGCCTGTCTTCCGGCTGCAGCATCTGCTCTGTGCAAGATGCAGTCCAGACGTACCTTCACTCTCGTGTCAGACAACTGGCTCACGACACCATGATCAGACACCAGAAAGAAAAGAGAGGAAGGAAGCGCATGTCTAAAGTCAAACAAGATGTTACCCTTTTCCACAATTCATTGTACATTGTACATTGTATAATGTACACTTATACCCAGACCAGGTTAGAGCTTAGTCCAACAACCAGGGAAACTGCATTGATAGTTCTACAATGTCGAAAGCAATTTGCTGCGTCGTCGTGAACAAGATCAAACAAAGAAAAACCCTGCATTCACAGTTCCTTTAGGTTGAAGTATTTGATATCATGTACAGAGGGGTCTTTCAATGGAGGTTTTTACATGCTTCACGTGTAGGACAGGAAGTTAAGAACACACAAAACAGGAAGTTAAGGAATGAAAAGAGGGGATCCCGACTTGCCGTCACACAGTGGAGAGGACTCCACAGTGCATACTGTTACTTGAAACTGCCTCTAGATGACTTCTCAGGGCTCCTCTGATGTTCTCATGTGTTCTTCATCTCTCTTTCCTTACATCTGTATTTTCTACTCTATCTAACTTTAACCCTGCTTCTCTCTCCGCCTTTGCTTTGGTTTTTCATCTCTCTTGGTCTCTGTCTTCAACTGTCTACCTCTTTCTCTTTCTGTGACATGCATGCACACACACACACACACACACACACACACACACACACAGAGAGTTAGGTTTTATCGATAATCATATTTAGAGTATTGTTTTCAAATTCACTATGAAATATAGTGGTATGTGTTTTCCACTGGTTTGTGTTCACATTTGCTTCCTCTACGGTGGCAAACAGAACAGCATGCAGTTTAGGTGTTGACCCCTAGATTGGCCTCAGTGTTCATTTGTAATAAAATAATTTTGGTTTTGTTCACATAGGTCTTTTAACTACGAGGTCATGAAAGCTGTGAAGACCAATCATCACTTAATATGCACCAAAGAATACTTCTGAGAAAGACTGATAATACAGTTAAAATTACAGTAATACTAAAAAGACCAGCACCTTTTATACACAGGTTGCAGATTGAATCACTTTTGTGTTTCACATACACAGAATAGGTCAAGATAGGGAGTAGCAAAATAATATTAGAGAGTTTCACGTCGCTTATGACGTGATTTAAAATAAAAACAATGTTGAGCAGTAAAAAAGGAATACAGGAAAAAGTCTGTTACAGTGCTTTGAACGTGATCACCTGCCTGGTGCGGTAATGTGAAGTGTGCCCTTTGTGGGTTTGTAGGGGAATTAGCCCAGTTTGTGAAATGTCATAGTCATTGCTCACCTCAGTGCAGCTCTCACGCTCTCCTGTTCGAATCTGACCTTATTCTCTTACAGTATATCTTTGGCTGACCATGTGAGACCTCTTTTCAAATGTTTCTGTCACACTTGTTTGTTGAGGAGCATTTATAATAATAATGAATTCATTAATTAATCATTTTGGCTCTGATAAATTACTACTGTATGTCTACAGGTGTAAATGATTTTCTGTCATTTTGTTTTGACAACACTTTATACCTGGGGTCTGCTTTATGGAAAAGTGTTTTGTGGGCTTCTGAATATTTGATGTTAATGTAATGGGAATGCCATAAAAGCTTTTCAAATCTCAATTTATCCTGTCAAACCGGGAATTGATTGTACCTGCAAATTTATCGCGTCCATCATTGACTTCACCATTTCCAGGACACCACAATGAAGCATCTGCCCGTAAACACCTTCCAAATCTCAACGAGATATTTTTTCACATTTGATATTCCAAGGGGTTTAACTGTCTCATTTGAATTATTTACTTGTGGGTTTGAGAGCCTAAGGGAAAACAATTGATCTCTGAGATTTAAGGCCTGTCACATGGGTTAAATGGCACTCTGCATTGCTTATAGGCTGGAGTGGTTGTGCCCTCCATAAATGGGCTTAAAAGAAGACTACAATAGAACATGGAAAGACCTCACTGCAAAAAATGCCCTATCAAATATAAGTGCAAATATATTAGTTTTGAGCTTGCTTATGCTTAAAACAAGCAAATTTGGCTGCCAGTGAAATAAGTGAAATTCACTTGATAATATTTCTTAAATTAAAAGAAAATGTAGTTAATTTAAGTCACTTTAAGCCATTTATATTAGATTCAATTAGATCCAATTAGATTTTAAATGTCAAAAGAAGATTATCACACTAAGTTAGATGTAGTTTTTGCAGTGTGAACAATGAAGGCTAAGGAAAAACCTTGCAGACTTTCTGCCAAAATAAATATTTAAAAAGGAGAACGAGACTTAGGGAGAGCAGCAGTGCATGTCAAAGCGGGTCTATTAGAATAATGTTCATAGTTTATGACCCACACTTTCATGTAAGCAAGTTAACCACATTCTTTTGTGAACAATATGTCTCCAAAACAAAAAAAAACATAGTTTATTATTGTTTCTTTTACCCAAACATCCTTGTTGATCCACAGCGGTACATTCTTCAGTTTCATGGAAGCACTTGACCAGCAGGTGTAGAGCAAGCCCACCTATAAAGACCTATGGCCACCAACGCTCTAGTCTCAGCTGAGAATGTTGCTGCTGCTTCCTACGATGACATGAAAAGTGTTTACGAGGGTAATGACAACGATGAGGACTATGAGGATGACGATAATGCAGGCGCAAGCCAGAAAGCGCCCAGACGTGCTCTGCAGAGGGTGGGAGGGGCACAGCACAGCACAGCAATCAATACATAATATCTTACAAATTGAATTCGACCTGGATGGACCCAGCGGGCGTCTGTGGCCGGCTGCAATCTGTGGACGAGTGCACAGTAAATCCTAATGACCGCTACGGGAGGTGTGGGGAGGCGGAGGGGTGGGGAGAGAGATGGAGGGCGTAGAGTCTTCACAGAGGGGCGTCTGTACTGTGGAGGAAGGGGTGGGAGGCGGAGGAGTCAGGCAGGAGGTGCGTGATGGACTGAGGGGAAAAAACAAGGTAGTATCGGTTTATCACGTCCAGTCAGAGGGTCACCCCACTTCTCCCTATCATTATCTCCAAGAGGCTTCAGCCCTACATCTATCTCCATAATGGTGGGCTTGTTTGGACACAGTCAATTTTATAGTCCCATTCTGTCTCCGCAAGCTATGTTTGTGTGTGTGCATGTGCGTGCGTGTGTGCGTGTGTGCGTGTGTGTGTGTATGTGTAGTTTTCGTGCTGCATCCATTTGTGTAACATGCACATCTTTTTGCATGTGTGCATGTTTGTACATGTACTGTCTGCATGAAAACATGGACATTGACTAAAGCATTGAAATGAAATGGTAAAAATAGCAATAGTTAACATACTGTATGCTTGCAAGTACAAAACCAAACAATAGTAGATTTACCGTAACGCTCTCCTATACGTTAACGGTAGAGTAAAATGTTGGTTAAGTATTAACGGTGATCTATGTTAACACTGTATTTTTTAAAATAATTGACAAACACTGACATTTTGAGTTTGAGTTATTTTTCTAGAACTTAAAACATTACCACAGACCTATTTACCGTGCATATATACTGAAACCGGGGCTTAAATGTTTTTCTTGAGAAAAATGTACTTTTTCTCTAAACGTCTGTGCAGCTCACCTAGTTTCACTTTTGTAACAACAAAAATGGTATTTCAGAGAACGCGAAGGGAAAGTCAGAGCCATACATTACATGGTAATTTACCTCCACCGTGTTGGTCTAGAGAACCTGAGTTTCACAGGAGTCATGTGATTACATGAGAGAGCAAGGCGACAAATAAAGGCCGAGGTCAAAGTGAAAAACAATCTGCGTGGTGGAAAGCTGGTCAATTCCATCTGCTGCGAACACATAAGACCCTCAGTATCTCCCCAGCTCCAGTGACACGGGGCCAGTGTGCGGGTGTGGTTTACACGAGAGGTTCTACATACGGCTGGACCTGCCAGGGTTAAGGGCACATTTATTTGAGTCTGTCTAATTGACACGTTGCGATCGATGGCGGGAACAGAAAGCAGAAAGCCTCTCTTTTGGGTCTGCCAATACAGAGCCGCTCCCCCTGGGAGGGCCTCACATGCAAGGGGGCCTCAACCCCATCACTCCATCACAACCTATCTAAAGAACCGGGTCCTCTTTTACACCCCCACCGCCAGTCTCATCCCTCGCCACTTAAACAAGCCAAGATGGATACACAGACACACATGCATGCAGATCGACTGGTAAACAGAAAACAGACACACACACACACACTCACACACACACACACACACACACACACACACACTCAAACACACCAAATCCTTATTGATCACTACCCTCCTGTTGTGCCGGGGTTTCACACTGTTGGGGGGCCAGCCAGCACAGCAGGATGGCCCAGGCTGATCCACTGATCCCACCATGGACAATTGGCTCTTTCCCTGCAGCATTTACAGGATGTGACAGTTGATTTGTCACTCTCGCTCACATCTCTGTCACAAGTGCAATGCACATTCTGCTGTAGCTATCTCAATAGAAATGGTCTCATGGCAACAATTGTCCCAAGTCAGGTTGGTATATGCGTCTCGAGTCTGAGCTGCAAAAACCGAGTCCCCATATCTGATTAACAGGACCAATATATGCCCTTAAGTGTAGCCTAACTTGCACACAGTGATGCACCCCTGCTTTATTAATGGAGCAACACATTTATAGTTGTATGTACATGTGTTAGCAATGTTAGCATTAGATTTTTGCATTGCAAGTTAAATGTTCGATCTCCGCACACATAGGCTATTATGGCCCTCGCTCCCATTTAAAGCTCAGTGTGTAAAGGCATAGTCCATTGACTAGCAGTGACCTGACAGATGGAGCAAAATGGTTGCAGTGGCAGTACAATTTGGCAGGGGGACGTGCTGACATCCCAGAACCCACTAGGCTGCCATGGACACAGATGTTTCATCGTATGGCATTGGCTCTTCTAGCAGGACACACTGCCATAAATCATAACCGTTGGCAGATAAGAAATAACAATCTTGTGTTTTCAATTCCAGTGTGCACATGTGGGTGTGAACTTAAGGGATTGTGTCTGTGTGTGCGCATGTGTGTGTGTGTGTGTGTGTGTGTGTGTGTGTGTGTGTGTGTGTGTGTGTGTGAACGGGGAGTAATGAGTATTAGACACATTCTGAGGAGACTGAAACCATGCGTCGCCCAGCACCTGTCCCTGGTCTCTCCACTGGCTGTGAGAGAATGAGGGTGGGTGTGGTGGGTGAGGAGGAGGCCAAATGTCTGGTGGGATGGAGAACGAATCAGTCCAAATGATTATAGGGGCAAAACAAGACTGACACGCAAATGTTTGTGGGTGAGGGGCAGCGTGGTGCACTGTGTGTGTGTGTGTGTGTGTGTGTGTGTGTGTGTGTGATACCCATCCCCCCACACCCTGCTCCCATCATGCATGCCCACACACACCTCCCCTTGCACATGCCTCGTTGATTGACAACCCCATCCAAGACCCACCTCCCCCCCAGCTGTTTCAGCCTCTTCCGTTCACTGAAAAATAAATACCTGCTTAATCTACAGACCGACTTTCCAGAAGTGAGGAAGTCGATGTTCGCTGGCTGTATCTGTAATACATTTGTGTCCGGGGTGACAGTGCAGTGCTTTATTTACAAATGTGTCTCAGACTTTACATAGTAACGGCTGGCTCTGCGAGACTACCCGTGGCTTAAGCCCTTCTACTTCCCCAGCCCCCGTCTTTGGGAGCCTGGTTGCTCTTTGGATATAGCCTTGAGGGCAAAAACAAAAGTCTAAACCCTCACCTTTAAACCTGGAGTCTGACACAGCGCCATGGCCTCATCAGCATTAAGAGGCAGAGCCTAATTAGCATAGTTTAGTGTGAGTAATGAGTTGGGGGTAGAGCTAGACAAGCTAGAACATTCTGTATGTATGCAGAGGTTTTAATTAGGCGGGGGCTGGGGGAGGGGAAGGGGGGTGTCAGGGAGAAGAGTTCTAGGACACAAGGGAGTTGTGTGCCACATAGCTGCATTGACTGGCAATGTCACATCTGATATTTTCCCGTTTAGATTATGCAATTTATTCACGGTAGAGTAAAATGTAGGTTATACGTATGTTAAATATATTTGCAATTGGTTAAAGTTTCAAGAGTAGGTAAAGCAAAGTGAAAGGTGGAGAAAAAAAGGGTTTTCTTGTTTTTCCATGCAGAGAAAGGACATTTTAAAAAGCTGTTTTTATTTAATTTGATCGATAGGAATCTAGTTCAAAAACGCCATCAGGGAGAAGTCAGTGAATACATTAAATGTGTTAGCCCTGAGGGCATTGCAAATATTCTGACTTATTTAAGCCATGACCTAAAAACCTGACAGCACGACATGCTTTTGGCATGTCACTAAATACTAAATGCATACTAGATTAGTAACACTGGGTACCTCTAAATGTGTTTCTATTTTGTTATAGTGCCGGACAGGTATTATCTTTCAGTTGAAGCTCCACTTTGGACAATTATCACATTTTGTCAAACCAATAGGCTACATTAAGATACTGTAGGAGGAATTCTAGCTTTATTTCTACACAGAGCTGAAAACAACATACATTATAATGCAGTGACTCTATAATAATTACCCTATTAACAACAACAAACAAAATGTTGCCATTGGAGATGATTCTATTTCAGTCACTTCTGTTAAGGCATAATTATGATTCCTAATGAGGTTCATAATCTTGACAGCAATGTTGTCTTTGATAGCATAGCCTACCTACAGTATGAACACAAATGGAGGCTTGACAACACCATGATTTTCTTAAAAGTATGATGCTGTCAAAATATTTTGCAAAGCGCTCATCATTTTCTTTGACTGTTTGGAAGTTGCCTGCGTCTTTTGTTTGTTTTATCTCTCTTGCAGAGGCTGCATGTTCGTATCTGCATACTAGAAATGACGTCAAGAAATTGAGAAAGGCAAGCCTCTCCTTGCTGCTTGCGGTTTTCAGTTTGTTGCCATGGCAGCAGCCACCACTTCCTGCCAAGAGTGGTTCTTCCTGTGTTCATTCATTTTTTTTATTTTTTTTACATGCACTCCAGAGGAGTTACGGAGATCTGTGTTTACAATACCATATATGGGGTTTTATGAACAATGAGAATAGGGCTTCCCCAAGTTAAATAAACACTGTTATGGGTAATGTTCTCTCTCTCTCTCTCTCTCTCTCTCTCTCTCTCTCTCTCTCTCTCTCTCTCTCCAAGACAACTACACCCAATTCCATGCAATTACTGTATCTCCACTCACATGTAAATGGAATGTAAATGTCTATACTATCTGACCGGCTATTTCCAGACACTGTGAAACAAAGGACAATGCATGAAGCGGTTTGGTTCACACAGGCTGTTATTTGAATGTACAGTAAATTACACTCTGGCTACGATACGCTCCACCCACATGCTGTGTCCTTCTGCCCTCTCGTGCACTCTCTGGCCCGGCTGGCACAAGCACCTGTTGGAGACCGTCCAAACCGCTAACCTGCCCTTTTTATTGAGTGATAAATCACATAGTTTGTATAGCCTGGCGTGGTCAGCGCAGAGCAGCCAGAGTACACCTCTCGCAATTAACTTAGACAGACACCTAATTAGGCAACACGCCTGTGTGTCGGGTAAGTGATTCTCTGGAGACACTGACCTATGCCATACGCGAAAAGAATAGTTTATGCTACAGTATGCTGGCTAGCATTATCCTAGCTAGGCTAAGCTACTTTAGCCTCTAGAAAGGCTAGCAGCGAGCGAAGGCTAGCAGGCTGTGTTTGATTGTTGCCATGCTGTGTTCAGTCCTGCGCTGTATGCTGGCACAGGCTGTGTATAATTGTTGGCCTGAAGCCACTCCCCTTTTTATTCCGTGTTATTACATTACTGTGTGTAATGTGTAAATACAGTAAATCCAATAAACCCCCTGGTGTTTGTCCTATAATTGGGGATATTTTGGGACCATTTAATTAATGTATTAAAAAGTTGGCTGGAGTTGCGGGGACGTATGAGCAAATGGTGATTTTCAACAATGTATCCTGGATGCATAATGTGTTAATACATTATGGATGTCTAGCGTGACGTCTGTGACATCACAGCGAGGCACGGAGAGAGCTAAAATGAGGTGAGGGAAGCTCAGCTCACTTCACTCCCACAGCTGCTAAAGGGCACTGGGGCAACTGCAGCAACAGTTCCATGCTCTTCTCAAAAACAGGAGAGAGAGAGAGAGAGAGAGAGGGAGAGAGGGAGAGATGGAGAGAGAGACAGTTGTACAGTTGCTAGAAGCCTCCCAAGTCGAAATAACGTTTACAGGTGGCGGCATATCACACAAGGAACTACAAACAACAGCAGGCAGCAAGGCATGCCTGAACACACAGGGGAAAACGACAAGCAGTGAGGCTGAACAGCATTGTGAAGAAGGGTACAAACTGTGGTCAAAGTGAGCATTAACATACATACAACATGTTTGGTTCTCATGTCAGACAACAGTGAGTATGTGAGTCAAGGCCATTAAAAGTCACTAAAGCACAAACTCTACGACCTCCTGTTGGCACTTATCATTCCTTACAGCGTGGTGGTCATTAGTGTGTCACTATGATTGTTTGGGCTGGTGGGTGAGCACATCCTGTTCACCCAGGTTCCTGGGTTTACTTTGACCGTGACGCATTGTGCCACTTCCCCAGGTCATGAGGTCACCGTCTGAGGGCAACTCCACACTGATAGGGCTGGACAGCTGGAAGAACTATGCGCATGTGTGTTTGCCTGGGAATGTCTACTACAGACTTAACGCTGGCCTCTGTGTGTCTGTGTGTGTGTGTGTGTAGTGTGAGGATGGAATAGCCTGAACAGATATCAAAGGTTCTCTTCACACCCTCACAGCTGCATAAACACCCATCAGGTAATATTTCAAACAGAACACAATTATCCTCTTTCAAGTGTGCAGGGAACAAACAACAATAGACAAAAGACAAGAAGAACCCTGCTGACCATACAGACAGCCAGGTTTTTACAGAGGGGTTTGTGGGAA
Organism: Speoplatyrhinus poulsoni; assembly: GCA_025447795.1. NCBI lineage: Eukaryota > Metazoa > Chordata > Actinopteri > Percopsiformes > Amblyopsidae > Speoplatyrhinus > Speoplatyrhinus poulsoni. Next base: position 6,416 of record JAOEGT010043513.1, on the reverse strand, counting down.
CAGGCTCCTTCAAGCCCTGACCTGAGGAGAATGGCTGTTAATGGCATTGCATTACCGGTATCATCAGTGTCTTCATCAGGAGGAACACGCTGTTTGTTGCTTTGTGTAAGAATCAAGATCAATGTTTATTTGTATAATATGGAAGCAGGGTAAGCTGGAGACAGTAAACGAACAGTAGATGTGCTTTTTCAGGCAATTCTCTGGCAAAAACATAATACATTTCTAGTGACATTTGCAATGTGTTCCCAATTAAAATTGAATAAATCAAATCAAATCGAAAAGGTACATTATTGAAGTTTAAGACAGTATATTTAACTAAACTTGTTTCATGTATTCAAGGATTAAGCTCCAGACAAATATTTACATAATAGAGACAATATGACAACATTTGACATCAAATTATGAATAAACGCAAACAATTTGTCTGTTGTTTTAATTATAAGCAGAGGTGGGTGTGATATGGTTGGAATGAGCGTTGAAGCACATTAGGGCTTCTGCACTGGATACAAACACTTGGTAGCTTGCCTTGTGACATCCTTGACATTATTTTCCGTTAGCTGAGCTTGCGTGTGTGTGTGTGTGCGCGCGCGTGCATGCGTGCAAGGGTGATGGCAGGATACAGCTGAGAGCATCTTATCTTAGATCACACAACATGTGAAACCCAAACTCAACGGAACCCCTCTCAAATCCTGAGCCGCGGGGCTTCAGTTTGCGGTGGCAGCTGTGAACAGACTCTTTTTCTATCTCTCGTTTCTCTCCATTTCCCACTCAAACTCTGTTCTTTTTTTCTATAGGCAGTCACATCCATAGAGAAGCTTGCAGTAAGCAACACACAGGCGGAGGCTGAAACTGACAGTCAGAGGCTGTCAGAAATAGACAACTACTTCTCAGAAGAGGCCCTTGGTAGTTGCAGTATGACTGGAAATTGTGAGCTTATTAACTTGCTATATTGTACGGTTTTATACCACGTACACCCAGTAAAAAGTGAAGTAAGTGTAAAGTCCATTGTACAGCACACAGAATATCAATTTGTGTTATTTGCAAATCATTATTGCATTGTTTACATTACATACAAAATTGGAGATTATAGTGAATATAGGCCATTTAAGACCAGGGGCAACTTTTTCTGCCTGGTGTAACCAGAACCATAATTCACTTAATTCACTTTTTGAAAAGGGTCTGGGCCAGTGTTCAAATTACCTTGCAACTTTCGGGGAGGCCTACCTTAGAGATGGTCTTGGGGGTAAGGGGGGATGGTACAGATAAAGCGGGGGGTGGACGTCTTTGGGTACTAACACTAACACTTCATTTCCTGCATTTTTGTAAAATGTTATGCACCAATTTGTGCCTTTTCTGCATGGGGGAAGGACATACATAACAACCTAATGATACAGTCACAGTTCAAAGGCACTGTTACATAGACTTTACATAAAGTTTTATAAAACGATATCCAAATATGCCGTTTGCTTATCACAAATTGAAACTCACAAATTGACCCCCATAGACAATAGGCCTACATAGTCTTCATTACGCAAGGTGGCTGACTGTTTAGATTATACTATTGATTCAAATGGATAAATGTATGGCCCCCCAAATTGTGATTTCAAATTGAACTAGGGATGCCCTGGCCAGAACTAATGGGGCTGGGCCATCCCAGCGTAACACTGCTCTGGGCAGCTCCATTGGGAAGTGTTAACAGTCCTTGCCTCCTACTGGGCGTAGACCTCTGGTTCATTTTGAAACTTTTGGACAGCTGTTAACCAATGGCTTTTGCTACAAATGTTTGAATTGTTTTATTTAGCTGGTTTAGTCAAACGGTTGACTTCATTGTCACTGCACTTATCCACCCCAGCTGGTGCCTGATTGGCCAGCCACCCAGGTGGCTGTTCTAAACCAACCAGGGTTTCCAGACTATAATCTCAATAACATTTGAGCAGAGCCAGAAAATAATATTTCTGCCTTTATACTCATACACATCCAGTACATTTGTTTTATGTTTATGCAGGGTTTACTTGGTGGTCTCCATTACAAACAGAAATAGTAAACACAGACTATTTAATTCAATAATCTGCAATGCTATATGGGAATAGATATCTGTAAATACAGTATATGTAGTTGAACACTTACAACACTTACAAGGCCAATGTAAAATAAGAAGTTAAAGCTCAAAACTGGCATGCTTTGAGTTATTATTTTAACAACACCCCCTCCCCGCTTCAGTGGTACTAAACCACTCAACCACCGCCAGTGACAAATGGCTTCTATTTTATGTAGTCTATTTTGCACACATATATAGTTTTCTTCCAACAGACTTCATTGCAAACTGCTTTGGCATCCATTACCAAAGGTCACACACCACGACAGGGGGTATATTTTCTTCTGCTCTGAAGACATATAGAAAGAAGCAATTTTGGTGATAGACATGTCCTTTCCATAGTCTAGTTATTATCTGTGTATTCCAGAATATATACACAATATGCACGTTTCCAGAAAAACCACTGCCATTGCTTTGTTGTAACTGTAAATGTATACTATGAAAAGCTCACATCATCCAAAGTTTGTTCTCAATTAATCGTCAGGAGTGGTTTGTTTGTTTTTTAACATGCAGTTCACTTACTAGAACATAATATGCAATTCTAACATTATTTCTACTGCATTACTGTTTAACCAATATTAACTGCTAATAAATACCTAAACTAAACATTCACTAAACACATAACTACAGCAAATATTTTACAAACCTTTCTGCTCTGTTCATGTCTCTAAGACATATCTATTAACAAGTGTATTTTACACCTCAAGTTTGCTAAAAATGACACATCTCCATAATTAGTTTAAAAATGCATTGCATTGCAGACTTGCAGATTGGAGGGGAATGTATGTATGATGCAATCCAAGATCACTCTGTCTCTTCTAATTTGGATCCCGACCCTACTGACAAATGTAACAAGCACTTCTTTTAAATTGTTCAGATTTCCTTCATGCCCCCATTCTACTTGCCTGGTGTAACCAGACCATATTCACTTTGTAAATATAGTCTGGCCACACTCCATTGGGAAGTCTTTGCAGTCGTTGCCTCCTAGCTCTGGTTCAGTTTGAAATGATTGGACAGGGTTGAACCAATCGCCGTTGCTACAACTGATTTGATCTCATCATCTAGGTCTACCACCATTTCGACACAGGCTTGACTTCAACATCATCACACTTGTTCACCTTGATTGGTCGCTAGCAGGGAGGCTGTGAAAACGCTAATGCAAACAGGGTTTCCAGACTATAATCTCAGCTAAATGTTTTTAGTTGAGAGCAATTAGTCAGGCAGAGCCAGGCTACCATTTGACATCCTATCTTTGGGATGTTGAATGGATTATTCTTATTTGTGCATATCTCCACCCACTCATTACCAGCTGCTTTTGATATGGGTAAGCTAATACTTTATCAATGCTGATCCTTAACTATGCATTTTCATATGAAAACCATATCGAGTTACCTTAATCAAATAGATCTATGAAATTAATATTACACTAATATATTACACTGGTTCACTCAAAACCGCAAGCTCAATATTATTGAAAGAGTTGGACATTCATACACAGTCACACAGCTTCATGTACTTGTTTTGTTATTTATTTATTTATTTATTTATTACCTAAAAAAGAAAAAAAAATTCTATCACAAGTCACACTGAAATGTATTGCTTAAGAAAAAAAATATATTCATATATTCAGTTGTTTTTTTTTTTGTTTTTCTTTTTGGAAACTGATAATTTCCATTATGCCACCAAAAACGAAAGTTTAGGACGTAAGCATCATGCTTAGTCCGGACCACCTTCTCCCAGCTTTAAAAAAATGCACAAAGAAATACATAATTCACAGTTACCATTTTGGTTTCATAAATTAATACAGTCACACATGTGCTACACCGGTCTAGAGCTAGAACATTGTAAATTGTATTCTTGAATCCTGTTATTATTTTCAATTGTTGGCTACAAGAAAAAAACAGGCAACTTAAATCTTGTGATCAAAACTCCCCCCACAGACTGTTTTCCCCTATGCAATGCACCCCTTTTAACCCACTTGTTAAAATACCAACATCCCAACCCATCAATCTTTTTTTGTTTGTTTAATCTTTTTAAAAGTTCACACAGAAGTGAGGCACACACAGAATATAGTTCATACATATACAAAATAAATGAAATAAAATTTGGGAGGGGCCGGGCTTAATTCTTCTTTTTTTTAAATCTTTTATCTAAGCAGACAAGAAGTGCATGTACTCTGCAGTCCTCAGAGGACCTTTTCTATCGAGTATCGGGGCTGTTTGTGGTCTTAAGTACTGTAGTCAAAGATTCCTCGACTAACATAAGAATTACAGATTTGTAGCTTTGACAGCTTGATGGTAGTAGGACAGAGTCACAGGATGAGATTTGAACAACAGAAACCAACACAATGGTGACAAATAGAGAAATACTATATTTGACTCTTGAATGGTAAGTAATCAATTCACACAAACAAGCGATTCCAATAAAAGACTCATGGCTGTGCCTACAGTCTTTTATATTAATCAATGGAAATAATTTCTTAAGATTAATCTGACACTGACATTGTAAGGGCACCATTATAAGGCACAGAAGCCTTGACATAATAGAGACTCCACCAGTTGAAAGTACTAAACAATAGATGCCCAATGTCCTCAGTGACAAAATGGCGCCATAATGACAACTCTTAGAAAGTTTAAAAACCAAAAACATTTCCTCCTGCCCCCATTGTCCCCAAGTGTCTCATTTTTAGTGAAAGGTAAGGCCACTTAAACAAAAGATGTCCACGAAAAAGGTAATCTCTCACTGCAGTCTCTGGGAGTGCAATCGTGGTAGGGTGGTTAGTTAACAGACAGACATAAACTGACAGTCAAACTAGATGCTTCTCTACAGTTGGTTGAGTTAGGATGGAAAGTATTGTATGTCCGCTGGTCCATTAGTTGAATGCTCATACGTCCACGCGGGCCTTGGTTGTTAAGCAGGCAGAGAGGAGGTGAGTGGCTAGATGGTTTGCAGGCTGTCTGGGTCCTTGAAAACCATCAGGACTAAACCAGCGTTTTGGAGTGCGGTGAGTCAGTTGGTTTTTGCTCATGCTCAACTTCATTGTCTTGACACACACATACAACACACACACGCCGGAATGTTCAGCAAGATATATGAGTCCAGTCTTACTTCATCTGTTGGGTTGCGTAGTAATACTTAGGCAAGACACTGCTGTTCTAACAATGGAAAATTAAATTACAAAACCTAACTGACAAAAGCAGCATTTTTTTTTTCTTCACAAATTCATGCAGGTTGGTAACCTCCGTCCACACAGCACTGGTTTCTCACAAGTCATTTTTTCCCCCCAAACAACATAAAAAATATCAGTAAAAATTCACACTTTTGCATGCAGAGAAAATTCACTTTCACCGTCTGCTTTTTAAAGTCCCCATGTGTAGCAACAAAACTGTGAAACCTGATATGTCGGCGGATGTATAGGTGAAGGTACTAGATAATGACTGTACTGTACCATCCTTAATTATCGCGCTATGCCAAAGTAATTGATATCATTGGTGAAGGCATGCATCAGATTGGACATAAAACAGGGAACTATCTTTAATTATTAACTGCTTTCATTCTGGTACAGCCGTGTACCTTTTACGATTTGAGTAACTTCTTTACCATTTGAGTAACTTCTTTACCATTTGAGTAAGTCCTGGGATTTGGGAAAACAGTTTTGACCAAGTGCATCGCTGTGTTTTCAGTCATGAGATACAACAAATCTACACTGAAGTCACACACTCACACACCCCCCTCCTCATAAACCTTCGCCAATTTTTTCAATAATGTACACAAAGTCTATAACAAACCTTCAAGTCCATTCAGGCCTGTAAGACAGACGATGGTCACAAGATGACATTTATTCCTCATCATGTTTCTTGTGGCTCAATGACACAAAAATATGAAGAATCGTGTAAATGATGTAATGGATTAATAACGGTACTTGCCGGTAGTCAAGGACGAGACGAAAGCCACGCAGGGGCTGCTGCTTTTTGAAAACAGCAAATAGGAAGAGAAATAAAAATATACTTTTCCATATATATTTTAAAGATTTTAAAATAATCTAAAGCACTTTCTGTTAATAGTAATTTGTTTTTGTTAATTTCTTTAATAATTCCTATCAGTACCCTATGTCACTGAGGCTGATAACAAATGACTTCCATGCTCCTTTCAGGCCCCATGTCTTTCCTGCACACTTTGACCAGCTGTTATAAATCATGAATATGTGCAAATCAACAACTATTTTGAACTGTCATATGAAAACCTGAATGCTTTGTGAACAATGCTACATATTTTTGTTAAAAAAATTATAACAATAATACAGTTAAAAAAGGAAAGAAAA
>JAOEGT010043484.1:0-21745 GCA_025447795.1 Speoplatyrhinus poulsoni | reverse complement strand
CAGGTGTGTTGGAGCAGGGAGACATCTAAAACATGCAGGGCTGCGGCTCTCCAGGACCAGGGTTCCCTACCCCTGATTCAGAGCTTTGGTGTTGTTAAGGCTGTCTTCTGTCTTCTCCTTAAATCAGTCAAATGTTACCTTAAGTTGGATTTCATATTGTAATGTAAGACAAAAAAACTATGTATCTGCATTTTGTCAGCACTACCTATGATCAAGTAAATTTTATTTATATAGCCCTAATCACATTACAGTCTCAAAGGGCTGTACAGCCTATATTTCACATGGAAATAAACAACACCCCCTGAATCTGCTCCTCCCCCCGGGCAAGCAAAACCTTCTATTAAAAAACCCAATGGGTAAAAAGGGAAGGTACCTTGGGAAGGGACCATAAAGGGAGAAATCCAACCTTCCAGGACTGTTAGGATGCAATAGTTGTCAAGGTATCAATAGGGCAACAAGAATTAGCAATTACATTGAATTAAATGTATCACATTATGCAGAAAATAAAAGCTAACAAACACATTGTAGAAATCTAATCAACTTTGTATACGGCCCTTTTGAATACACTTAATTTCCCTAAATGTGACATTTCACATCCAAATCCGTGACCTGGCTGTTTATTTCATTGGCGAAAATGTTTCAAGCAGCCCATTTCTGTGTTATCGGGGGTTATCAAAGTATGTTAAAAGCGTTAGTCAAAGAAGTTAAAAACAGCAGTCAGTTTACCCAAAGACAACAAACACACCGCAGTGCTCCTGTGTGTAAAATAATGTTAGGACCATGATTAATGATAGCTTCCTAAAATGACATATGAAATGCACATACACTTGTACTATAACACTGGTCAACTGTTCACTTTGTTACAAAGCGTGACTGCAAGCAGAAAAGAGAAGAATGTACTAAGAAAGCCTGATTAATAGTCCCTTCTTTGCAGAGAAAAGAATGTACCGTACAATGTTTACATTGATTTGTTTATGGTCTTGTTGTACGCATGTGTTGATGGCAACATGGAGTCTGTATGGATTTATGGATTCCTTAGGTCCTACATTTGGGTACAATTACAATAAAGCCATTCAGCTTTTAATCAAAGTGATTTACAATGCATGTAATTGCAGGAGCAGGAATGGGTTATGCATATTGATCAAGGAGTCTTACAGGTACATTGGTTGGACATGTTGGAGATCGAGCATACAACCTATCCAGCACCCATCCTACATGTACATTCCTTTAATTTATTAAGTATAAATTATTAGTGTAATCTTGTTTACAATGGCAATACCTCAACACTGTGTTTATTGACTAAGATAGACCTAGATACAATGCTCACAGGTTCAGCATTTGGTGGTATCATTTAAAATGTCTTATAGCTTTCATAAGATTACATGGCAGCTTTTCCTATATATGTTGGCTGTAATTTTGAATATACATCTAAAATGTCCATTAAGTTGCTATCTTATCCTGAGGATACAAAGGATAGTGCTGAAAACTGTATGTAAGGAGGGAGAGTTCTCTCTCTTTGCTTATGTCAATGTACAATTCTATGTCTCCGTCGGCAGGTCTGAAGCAGATCCATGCTTTGTCCATCCAAGGAAACTACGAGCTGCGTATTGACCTGGAGGACTTTGAGAACAGCACAGCATATGCTCAGTATGGCACTTTTGGAGTGGGTCTGTTCTCAGTGGACCCTGACGATGATGGATACCCTCTGACCGTTGGAGACTATTCCGGCAATGCAGGTACACAGACAAGGACTTGCTTTGAGCATGGCTAGCACGACTGACTCTGCTTTCACTGTGTTCCACAACATGTTCTTTCTAGAACAAATCACTGTATACAGTGTAGCCTAAAGGAACATTCTCACACGAGAAGCAAGAAATATGAGAAAACAAACTTACACACTGTAGAAACAGAGCACATTTAAGTCCACACCGGGAAAGAAAAATGTAATAGCTCTCAATTAACTTTGCGTTAAGCTAAAATAGCGTAATTTCGGACTTCTACAGAAAAGCTGAAACCTATACCTAAAAGATGGTTATGAAAACAGGCCCAATACCATATATCATTTTTACCGCTACTCCTTGCCCCTACCCCTACCCTTACCCATTGGAACTAAGTTACAAGGGGCAATGGTTGAAATTTTCCCCTACGAAATGGGACAACACTTCAAGAACCAGAACGTCATCAGTAGCTAGTCGATTGCGTAATCGGTGTGTTTACCTGCTTTTACATTTCCATAATGCCGTCCTCTGCTGTGATAATCTCTCTTGCGTGGGCTATAGGCATCTTTTTGATATGGACGTGTTTAATATTTATAAGCCTACTACGTTATGGCATTGGCAATAATATCACCATATCACAATGACAGTTGTCATCTATCTGATGTAGAGAAGGAAAAACACACTATGTTCGCCATCCGTTCACAACTTTAAATTGACGTATAAATGGATCTACAGTAGGCATACTGTAGGCTACTAGCAATTTAAATGTGACCAAATTCAGGCTTGTCATACACAAATCATTTAGATCAGTGTACCATTAACATTAGTTGATGAGCTAGTTACCGGCGCTAGCTTAGTCAGAACACCAATGGGCTTGGTACTTGGTAACGCGGAAAACTACCACAACGGTAATAGCCTACAATGAAATGACATTAAACTAAAATAATACAAAGCTTTTTGTAATTCTTTAATATCTAAAGACGGAGAAAATACTTGTTTTTATGGGTTTTGAGCAGCCGTTATGCTGGCAATTCACAATATTACCAACTGTATGGAAAACGTATCAAAACACTCTGTTTGGAGTGTGCCTCTGGAAACACTTTGACACACGTTTGGCTGGCTACCTACATAGCCCTAACACTTCTTTATTTCAATTATTGATTGACGTTAATAAAAGGTTAATAAGAGAACATATATAATTTTTATTAAAATACTTTTTAAAAAATACCTGTAATCTGATTCCACTCTTTTCGTTGGTAACTACAGTATAATGGATTACAGTTACTGTATTTTCGTAATTAGATTAACAGTAACTGATTACATGTAATCAGTTACTGTACTTCCCAACCCTGCCAGTCGGTAACCATCCAGACCGATCCAAAGACAGAGAAACTAGCACCATTTGTCTCTCCTGTTCCCCAGACATCAGATCCAAGCCAGCTACCTGTCACCTTGATTCAATTGCTCTCAATTAATTGCATGGGTTGACCCGCAGCGTAAACAAAATGTTGCCGTGGAAATGAAGAAGCAATTTGAGGAAACTTTGGGGAGCGTGTCTTTGTGAACACAGAGAGAATGGGGACAGATATGAGAGATGAAGCAGAAGAGTCGCGCTGTGTGTGTGTGTGTATGAGGGCGTAAGGGTTAGCGGAAAATAAGACAGGGGTAATAAAGGGGACGGTGAGAGAGATGGATAAGAGAGAGGAAAGGGTAAAACGTAAGAGGATTGACAACTTCACTATCAGTGAATTGAATTGCTCTATGACAGGAACAAGCGTCATGGAGACATTGAAATAGAAAAGAGCAAGCCCATAGAGAGAGGGGAATGAGGATGCTACTGTAGCTGTCCACAAATGGCTCTAGAGCAGATCTGGAATCTGCTAAAAGGCCCTGCGCGCACGACCTTGATGTGAACTATGTGTGGTTATTTGAATCCTGTCAGATCCAGGGTCTGCATCCTCGTGGGTAACATCGTGATTGTTATTTTTCTCCGCCGTTGGCTGATCGGTGATCAGCCGTCAAGTGCTCGTTTGGGTCGGATGCTAATGGGCTTCAACGGAGTGTGTTTGTTACCCACCCCCCACACACACAATCCACGTCCAGCAAGGTGACACTTCGTGCCTTGCAAACGAGTCGTTACCTTATGCTATGTTCCTCCTCCCCCCAATAGCACATTCGCTGAACATCATCACATTGTCAAAAGACTTAGCTGTTTATCCCCCCCAGCCCCCCCCCTCCCCCTCCTCCACATCACCTAGAAACATGGTACCAGAACTTTGACATCCCTGTCAGACTTTTTTTTTTTACTTCTGGGTTACCATGGTAATGACAGATGGGGAGCAATGTTGGAGGCAGTAAGATGCAGCAGCACAGATGCATCCTGGGCAATTTAGTGGCTTTTTGATGCCCTAGCGTGCTGTTAGCACTTACCTGGTGAAGGGAGCTTGGTTTATGCTCTTAGCTTTGTATAATATTAATAATGAGAGAGAATGAGAGAGAGAGAGAGAGAGAGAGAGAGAGAGAGAGAGAGAGAGTTTTGTTTTAATTCCATCTCCTACAAATAAAAAAAAACATTGATAAAATGTAATCAAATGTTTAAATTATTTGACTGATATTATGTCAGATATCAATGAATTGGCTTTAACCAAAACATGCTGAATGAGTCTGCTTTAAGGCTCTTAAGCAACCTGTGAACATATGTGAGTGGCAGACTGTCAAGTAAAGTGTGTTTTAAAAGAAAGCAGGTTAAGTGAGGTGAATACTTTTGATAATCATATGAATTGTTTATCATCAGGTGCCACAAGTAATTAGCCAGTGTTATACAGTTCATTAATTCCATTTCAGTATTTTCAATTAAAGTATTAATACATTTTATTTTAGACACTGTAAAATATCACACATTTAGCAGTGTGACTTTGTGTTGATGTGCCTACAAATCTGACATGTTCTAAAATAAAAAACTTAATTTAAAAATGTTTAATTAAAAAAGAATTTAATGCTAAAATGTACAGTAACATTAAGTACATGAATTCCAGTGCTCAAAGCAACAAATGAGTTAGTGGAGTTCTCATTAAGTTTGTTTGTCAAGTGACATACACACCCTGATGGCATCATTAGGGAGGTGATATTAAAAAAGAGCAAGATTAAAGGTCAGAACTGAACCTTTGATAAAGCATTTCCACCCCATGCTGTGGTTAATGAGGTGATTCTGAAGCGAAGGGTTAGTTTTGAAGGTTCAGTGTTCTTGTTGCTACAGTGCTACAGTATTGCAGGCCTACAGCAAACAATTTATAAACACTTAGCTCGGCCTTTTAGAACTTATTCTGGAAACTTGTTTCTCAGGCATGAAAAAAAAGACAAAATTCCTTGAAGGAAAGTACACACATTTTTTTAGGAAAAATGTCAAAACACTTAATATTGCTTTATTTTGTATATATCTACATTTCCAGTTTTAGTGTGAAAATTTAATAATTCATTAAATAGTATTCAGTAATGACTTCAAAGTTGAAATGTAAATTAACCCAAAAACAATTACAGTGTTTCTGTAATAGGAAAATACAAACTTTTCACACAAAAAAGGTGGCATGAGCAGAATTATTGTATACATACGCCCCCGTTCCTATGTATAATATTTCAATTCCAATCGTTTCAAAATGAACCAGAGGTCTGCGCAAAGTAGGAGGAAACGATTGCGAACACTTCACAAGGAGCCTGGCCATACTAACTCAAAGGGTGCGTTTGACTAGTCTGGGGTAACCAGACCCTATTCACAAAGTGAATAGGGTCTTAGCTAACCCCACCACTTTTGATTTGCTCCCTACAGGAGACTCTCTGCTGAAGCACAATGGAATGAAGTTCACCACCAAAGATCGGGACAACGACCACTCGGAGAACAACTGCGCCTCGTTCTACCACGGTGCCTGGTGGTACCGTAACTGCCACACCTCCAACCTGAATGGCCAGTACCTGCGCGGCCAGCACACCTCCTACGCCGACGGCATAGAGTGGTCCTCATGGACGGGTTGGCAGTATTCGCTCAAGTTCTCCGAGATGAAGGTTCGGCCCACCCGCGACATCGAGAGCAAATGAGGAAGGAAATGACGGCACAAGAGGATGTTAGCTAAACACTAACGGCTAAAATGGCAGAGCCAAAAAGATGAACACCACAAATTTTGAACGGCTAGGCTATAGTTCCTTGTCTTGATATTGTTACTTGACTGAAACATGACTTTGTTTAGTTGTCGCTGCTGTTTCTCCCGCTGCCTATGTTTTTGTTGTGACCGTGTAGTTTCACCCCTTAAACCGTATAGGCGACTGGTGTCATGATGGCTGTCATGTTTCCCTCTGTTTTCCAGTGTCACCGCCTTAGAGATTCCCTCTTTTGTTTTTTTGTTTGTTAATCGCTTGACAATGACTCAAATATGTTTACACTCTGAGGAAGGTCAAGTACTTTATAATAAATAAATATACTCTATATTCATGAACATCCAATAATTCCCCGCAGGACTTGAAGCACCGGTGACCTGGTTCAGACTTTTAACATTGACTTTCAATCTGCGGTTGAAGTATAGTCATAAAACTGTGTTCCGGTCTCACCATCCGATTAGATTATTGAATAAACAATGAGCGCTGGTCACTAATGTACACAAGAATATTATAAGGTAGACAAATGCACAGAGATAGCAAGTTTTAGAGGCTAATGTAGAGACAAGGCAGAGTGCAAAAAGAGAAGAGAGAGAGAGAGAGAGAGAGAGAGAAATGGAAAGAAAGAAAGAGCGCTAAGGATCCCATTCATCTGACTGGGGCCATTAGGGAGCATATTGGACACTTTGTCTGTTCTGTCTGCCAGCTGAGCACTGTCCAACTGCTCCAGCACTCACAGATGGTAACACAGCATGCGTGTGCACGCGTGTGTGTGTGTGTGTGCGTGCGCATGCGTGTGCACGTACAAGTGAGTAAACGAGTTCTCTAAACACTATTAATTCCCTCTCATGAGTTCTGTGAAGAGACTCAATTGACTAGATTGTACAATGCAGACAGACTCAGCAATGGTCGACAGTCCACCTGAAGGGTTACACAGGCTTGTACGTGTATGCTAATGATAAGAAGGACTAGACCTTGACAACATTGTTAGACACACATTGGGTCCTATCTTACAACTGGTGCAATGCAGCGCAAAACGGGAACGTATGCGTCTTTGCTAGTTTCAGACTGATGCATTTTCCCGGCCAGCGCCAGCGTAGTTTAAATAGAAAATGCACTTGCGCACATTTGAGCGCCTGTTGGTCTAAATATGATGTGTGGTCTAGCGCATTGCTAACGCACTGCTATACTGAGGCAGTGGAATGTGATTGACCAGCAAAAACCTGGTCTAAAGTCAGCGCGAGGCGCATTATCAATATAGTATCGACTATGGCAGGTGGACGTGTGTACACTCTGCTTGTTACACATACAAGGACGTGCAGGAGCGCACAAAAATGCGAAGGATTAAAAATTCATAGAGTACAATGTGAAATATCATTAGTGTGTAACGAACATAAACATATTTTCGGAATCTGGAATATTGCCTAGATTGTCTGCTCCAGCGCTTTCAAAATCCATTCACGCCTGGGTTTTTAAAGGGAATTGGAGATGAAACTCAGATTAGTTAATCGTATGTTACGCCCAAAACACACCCATGAATAATGAAGACAGTGAGTCCAGCCAATCGGGTGCAGGAAGGTCATGCGATCTGAAGCCCAAAGCACACCGGCGCTGAACGGCACATGTCAAACCAGCGGAACCGACCCTGTTATTATGTACAAACCCCACACCAACAGCCAGGCATGCATTGATGCACGTCAATAAGCCACCCAGCCACACAATATGCCACTGTTCTATTCCCTGCGTTGAAGCCCCTGAAAAACGAGAGAGAATGCAGTTTTGTATTTCCCTTAGCAGTTCTCTTCTGTTGTGGTCAAATAAAAATGATGACGTATTGGCTGCATACATGTCAATGTGTGGCTGTGTTAAGGCTTTATAAAGTCAGACCCTGTTGGTTGATCTGCTCCCATTTATCAAGTTGGTAATAAATAATATACATCTGAAATAGGCAACTCATTTTTTCTTCTTGACCGTGTTTGATCTTCCCTGTTCGCAATACGACGCTTCCTATTGGTGCTAGGGGCGTCCTATGACATGTCGCACCAGTGTGCTTTGGGCATTACATCAGTTTCCGACCTAACCAATGTTTTAGTAATGCTGGTTTCAATCACAAGAGCCGGTGTGTCCCTTAAGCTTGTTCATTCATGGTGTCATCCATGGACACCATGCACACTGCCCCAAATATTTCTCTCTCTATCTTTCTGTCTCTCTGTCTCTCTTTAGTATTGTACTACTGTATTGTACCTTCCTCAGTTTGGTAAGAGAAAATCCTGTGCTACGCTTTCCATTGCCTACTGCTTACTGCTCCACAACAGCTTGCTATTTTAATTTGTATTCTTGTTTCCGTCTGGTTCTCATGGATTTCTGTTGTTTGTGTGACGGTTTAAGAGAAAATATTTCTGTAAAATAGGATTTGATGCGCTCAACCACCGTCACTTTCTTATGAATAGACATGACAAAAACTCTAAAAAGAAAAAGTTGGTATGTACAGTGTTATTATGAGAAAAAATGAACATAACACAAAGGCAACCTGTTTGATGAAAACAGTGCCGTTTTCAATATTTTTTTAATTGAGTCAATTTCTTTTCAACTTTTTTTCTTTTGTCAGTTTCATATTGAAATTTATTTGGATGTACTGAAAGCTTTAAAAAAAACTGTAGATTTTATTGTACAGCGTGTATGACTTCCAGAGCATGTGGGACCGTTTTCATACCTATGCCAAAAGACAAAAAGAAAACTCAAGCACACGAACGCGCTGGTACAGAGAAAACAGACGTGCTTTCAGAACTCACACCTCCTGTATCTGAATGACAAGGCTGAGACGTCCACGTGTCTCTGACGGACGAGCATGAATAAACGGGAGAGGCAGGATGGTTGCCAAACATATGCCCTTTGAAACTGACAGCACAAAAAACAATAGTATCTCAAGCCACAACAGCATAGGAGTGATTTAGACGAGGCAGCCTCAGCTATCTCGGTGGTCGTGCGTGATCTCGCTGGCGTCTTTGGCTTCCTGAAATCCAGTGGCACAGGGAGAATCCTTGGATGTTTAAAGGACGGCCTTCCTGCTAACGGTACGCAGACTCCGAGCAGTGAACAAAGCCTGGCTGAATACCTCTGACATTGAGCTGGTGCCGAGATCGGGTACGCTATTGCTGACTATCTGCATTGGCTGCCAGCCATTTTGCAGCGCTACAAGCTGTCCGTCACCACAGCCAGGCTATTCCCATGGAGCAGGTGTCATGGTGAAAACAACTGGGGAGCTACAGTATAGTTCCACACACGCGTGTAGACGGACCATATTGCCACTGCCCTTGTACAATTAAAGCACAGAAATGTTATGTTGTAAAAACGTGTTAGTGTGAGACGTTAGAGAGCACAGCACATTACCTGGAACCATATTTGAAGGGGAACATGTATGAAGTCATGTATTGATGAAATGTGTTATGTGTACACATATCGTATGTGCGTGTGTGTGCGTGCGTGTATGCATGAGCGAAGGTCAACAGAGGTTAAGCGCGTCTCTCGTGCGGGGCGGGTTTCGACAGGTGCTCATGTACAATTGGCCTCCCTGCTATTTGTGTTAACAGAGAGATTTAAATGATTATAATAATAAACTATTAATTGTGATTGTGAATCCATTAGAGTGGATTTCCACCACCTGTTACTGTGTTGAACTGCGCTCATATCTCCCTGAACCTTCAACCCCACCCTTTCCCCATGCTCCTTCTTATGTAATGTTTACTCGAACTCGAGATGTGCTCACTATAAATGCTAATGCTTTACATCACCCCAATCCCTTATGCGTAGAAGCATTTTATTTGTGTTTTTTTTTTCTCCTCTCTCCTCGTTTACCCTATTAGCATTTGTTCTCCCTCGGTCAAACCGCTGCGACTTGTTCTGGCTCGGGCAGCGGCGAATGATAAAGCAGTGAAATCAGCATCTCTAATCATTCCGGGTTACCCCTCTCATTACAGTCCTGATCGATTCACTGCTGCTGCACAATCCTTTCTGTCTTTCTTACTGTGGGGACTCCCTTTCATTTTTTCAGCTTCCAATGCAACCCCCCCCCCCCCTCTTCTCCGTTCGGTAGCTCCAAAGCTCTCCCGAATCCCCATTCAACACCTCCCTATTACCTTCACCTGCCTCATCCTGATGGTCCTTCAGTATTAGCGCAGAACTAACTGTTTTCATTTCTTCTCTCAGTGAAGTATATAGATTGTTTTGCTGACTCTTGATACTGTGTTTTAATGTTCCTGTCGACATTTAATAAACATTCACATTTTATAAATGGCAACCTGTTGGAGCTGGTTGGTTTATGCGTGCGTGTATGTGTATTTGTGTAGGCAGGACTCACTGATTTTGAGTGTAAATCTAAAACAATGTATTTGCTCAAGCATAGGCTAGGTTAGAGGTGACATTTAGCTCATACAATAAGTTTATACCCGTGTACTGTATAAATAGTCTTACAAAATATAAAGTAAATGGCAATCTGTGGATAGTTTAGATGGCATTTCCTCATTGAAAGAAGTCACAAGGCAATTGGCATTTTATTTTATCATTCAATAGGCATCAACTCCATCCAGGAAAAATAAACAGTAATACTGACCTACAGCCAAAAGTTTATATGGGGGTCAATGGGAGAGTGGACAAATACTAGCAAGGCTTCTAGGTAACAAACATGATTAGCTAAATTAAGTGAGCTACTGTAACATTTAACAAAAACACAAATTGGCCCCACTCAAAATGCACACAGGTGCTTTCAATCAGCATGTCTCCTGGGAACAGTCCCTGACACAAAAGAAGCGAAACACTAAGAAGAGGCAGCTCGTAACACTCCTCAAATGGAATACCTTGTTCTAATTAAATAGAGTCACATGATCGCCTTCCTTCCCTTCACGCAGCAGGTACGTGTTTGTATAGCTGACATCTGTGAAAAGTGTTGCTGCCTGCATACAGTACAGAATGTATAGGAAGACATCATCTGCTTTATTACAGGCATTGCACATCAAACACAGATTAAACATTGAGTGGGAACACATGCATGTGCTGCTCAGTAAGTTGTTCCGGGAGGGAGGCTTGTATTTTCGAGGCCACGGAGAGCTGCCTTTAGTATTCCTTGATGTTGCCATCACCTTCCCCGTGTCACCTGTGTTGTTTGACAGCTGAGGATGTTAGGGAGGGGTGTGATCCATCTCCAGCACAAAGGATGTGTGCCGAGTGTCTGCCAGCACGCTCTCATCTGAAACTGTCACCGCCAGGTGACTGCCAGGCATCTGTGGAAATTTCTAGCATCCAACTGTCGACGGCCTGCCTATACAGGTAGCAATGTTTCTGAAGGTTAAATGAACGTGTAGCGAAAGTTAGCCAACACATGCTGATTGTGTAAACGGATCTAATAATGCTAAAGAGCAGTTTCAGCAACAGACTCATTCTACCTCGCTGCTCTAAGGAGCGATACAGAAAATCATTCTTACCTACTGCACTAAGACTCTATAACTCATCTGCCTCTGTTAGAGCCAGGCCTATTACAGACCTGGACTAAATGTGTCTGTCACTTTTTGAACTATGTTCCTTGTATTTTATTCTACTGCATTATTTATTATTTCTATTGCACTTTTATTGTAATTAATGTACCAGACTGCTATGACGACCTAATTTCCCTTCGGGGATAAATAAAGTTGTCTGTCTGTCTGTCTGTCTGTCTGTCTGTCTGTCTGTCTATCTATCTATCTATCTATCTATCTATCTATCTGTCTATCTGTCTATCTGTCTGTCTGTCTGTCTAACAAGTTCTATTTGGTACGCACACCTTGGCTGTTAACTGATGCTATTCAGTTATTTATGGCAGGTAATCATTTGTTAGTTTGGCCAAGTTTAGCTATATATGTTTTTTTTTTCTTTTATATTTGTATATGTAGGACTAGCATATCCCTACTTTTCCTGACATGTTGCTTTAATAATGGAATTTACCTATAAATATATTTTCTTTTCTTGTGCTATATTTATTTGACGTGGTTGCCACACAATCATGAAAGGAACTTTGCTTTCTGGGCTGCAGCTGTGCGTTTTTACTGTACCCTTTTGGTCTTTTACCCTGTATACAGTGTGGTGTGGTGTGTCAGCAAGGTACGCCTGACTTTGGAACTGTTGGCTTATGCACGCTTGTCATTTCAAACTGGAAATGCAGGCAGAGCCCAAACGGATTTTTCTTACAACTTGTATGGTACTGCAGGGGTTCCTGTGCCAGTTCTTGACATGTTGACACCTTCATTAGCATAACAATCCATGGAGAGAAGATATGAGGAAATACTGAGGCAATAGTGAGTTGTTGTTGCTGCTCCTTACACACCTGACAGGTATCTCTTTGTTCATATGCCTGATTTAAGTAAGTACAGTCGTGCTTTAGACAAAACAATACAATACTTTTTAAGGACTTATAATAACGTGTGGACCAAAAAAAAAAACTGTATTTCATTATGAGTATTCAAATTATCAAGGAAGTTAATTAGTATTTAACAAGGATGGAGATTAGATCACTGAAAAGCTGGAGGATAGATAATAATTGTGTCTGTGGTGGTCCTAACCTCACGCTACACTTCTAAAACAGGAGTAATCTTATTTCTGCAATCTACAAGTTTTTTTTAAGATTATAACTATAAACTTAACTTACAAGTATATTTGTACTGATTAGTGCCATCCAATGTGCAGGTTTCCCATACATTACTGATTCCTGTATCAGTATGCCCATACAGTATTTCTCTACACATCTAAATGCACCCCTTGTTTAACAAAGGCAGAGTGCCATGTGCTTGCTATGGACAATGTGCCATAACCTTCAGAAAGGAGGGAGATAATATATCTCCGTTGCTTAGGAACGCTTAATAGTTTTTAGTTTCCCTGTATCAGTGTGGTGAATGACTGCTTGATGTATTAAAAACAGCTAAGAAAACAACTAGTATTTTGTCAATGGATTTACATTTGATTTACAGCTCTTGTACAACCTGTAAAATACTTTTTACTGTAAACTGAATGTGGTAGTGTACAGACACAGATAACTGGCTATCTGGATATCTGGGGAGCCGTCCATTGGAACTGTCTTAAAAGGGCAGGGGCTGCAAAAAATACTTGGCAGGTGATTGGACGAACCTGTGACCCAGATGTTAATTTTAATATTTAACCTTTGCTATTCTAATAAAACTGTTTTTTTCCAAGTTGTTTTCAAGTCGCACACCTAACCCAATGAACCACCTGTTGCTGCAAACGGAATTAATGTCTGCACTCATCTTTCTGTCCGTTATCTGTTTGGCGGCATCCGTCTATAGACTGTTTTGTTTTAGCCTGTACATTCTCTGCACCGCTTTGGTATTATCCATTTTTACGCCCTCATCAGCACATTTTTTACATCTGACACGAGGAGAAGCACAGGTCGAAGTCGAAGGAGCAGGGGTGGGGCCTAGAGACCTGATTGGGCCAGTACAACAAATGAACCAATGAGCCGCTGTCCCTTGCTTGCTCGTTGGACAAAAATATTGTATTTTTCATTTGTATTCAAAGTTATATTGGCCGGCCCAAATAGTTCGTCGGCCCACCGGGAAAACGTCCGGTATGCCAGATTGCAAGACCAGCCCTGACTAGGACTCTGATTGGCTGCACACTCGATGATTTCCAAGCTCTCCAGACTGATTTTTGAGGCAAAGTCAAACCAAAGCTTGTGAGATCATGATGGTCTCGCTAGGCTATATGTAAGATCTAGTTTTACAGCAATATTTTAAGAGCTCTCATTTTGGGCATTCATACTGTAGTGTACAGTATGTAGGGCATTCAAGCTAGAATGAATGATTTACCTCCAGTCACTTTTAAAAACCCACAGTCGAAGGGGAACTAGAGCAGGACTCACAATACCATTGTGTGAGGGTCCTATAACGTTCTTCCTAGTGGCCAAATAACACACTTCAGCATACTCCTGTAAAAGGTGGGCTGCCGCATTACTTTGTTTCATAACGCTCTCCCTCTCTGTTGCTCACTTATGGTGGCAAGAGCTTCAGTTAAAAAGGCACATTTCAATTTCTCTGTGGCCTGCAATGTACTGTACATGCTAATAAGCTTCTGGCAGGTAGGACATCCCACTGTGCCTTGAGGGAACTGCAGATTCAATATTGTAGCTGACAGACACACAGGCACAGGTACAGTAACCTGCAGCTTGCTTATTACTGGTGACACCACACAAATACAGAAAAGCAGATAATATCCAAGCAGGCCCCCAAGAGAGCAAGTGATGGAAGGATATTGGAAAAGTGCTGTCCAGCCACGTCTTTTTATTAGAAATACACTAAGGGGGTTTCACAACTGATCTGGAGTGCAGCGCGTCAATTGCAACACAGACAAATGGGGGCGTTTGTGTAAAAGCGGGTGGGAAGTTAGCAATTTGCTGTCGTAAATAGGGTACCGACACACTTGGGTGGCTTTGTGTAAAACTCAAATGGGTGAAGCCCTAGACAAAAATGAATGGGTTAGGTGAGGAACGACTCAACTGTGTGTCTGGATGTGTTATGTTATATATGCGCTCTTCTGCAGTGTTTCACATTTTTAGGTTTTATACATATCTGGGACCAATTATTGAAAATTGTGAATAATATTAAGACCAACAGAAAATGTGTCAGTACTGTACAGTATGTTTTCTTTGTATCTGAATGAGGTCTGCAGTATGTAGCCTACACACAGTTTGAAAACAGAACACTACTTTCTTCTTATGCATGCTGCAGTAAAACATTACTATAGGTGTCCATAATACCAATCTCTGAACAGCTTACAACACTAAAAATCCTCTCCTAAAGTACAGACTCATTAACTACTCTTGGGAGGAGGGAAATAGGTTTTATAAAAGTGATGGATTCAAACTGTTTTTGCTAGTGTTTGCAATAATTTCCTGGCTATCAGCACAGTGCAATAATTGGAAATCGTGTTGGAAATCATTAACTGTCGTTGCACATATTTGGAGCACTTCTTTCTGACAGCATATGTTCTATGACGAGACAATGACTCACCACCGTGCTATGGTTCCCTGTCTAGCAGCAGCTTGGCAGCCACTGGATTCTCCATATAGACCTTTCCACAATGTTCAAAAAGAACAGATAAATCACACATCAGTTATGAAAATAACGTCCTACATTATAGCTGGAAGACTACAGTACATGTGTCATGGGACTGACGGCTACAGCTGAGACACGCTAAAATTGTACGGCATAAACACAGCTAGTCACGAGAGGTAGCAGTGGCCCAGTTAACAAGCCTCACGAACACGTCAGCAAGACACAAACAACTAGCATACTAGCCCAGGTCTCACTTTCGTTCACACAATGTTAACAAAGCAACATTAATAGCTGGCTGAAGTCAAATATAAAATGCAGTTGCAGTGTCAAAAATAGTGTATTGTCTTCAGGCAGGGAATATTACCAACCCTTGACTTGCTTTGAGAAAGCTTCCCTGAGGCCGTGCATGAAGTTAGATTAGTCATGGTACTCCATGCGTGTTATGCTTTGAAAGAATGTCCACCTCCAACTGACATTTACAGACACCTTCTTAGGAGATCTTTGTTCTGGCGTGAGGCTAATCCCAACTCACGTTTCATTTCCCATTTCTCAGTCAACTCAATCTGCCATGTGAAAATCTTGCCGCTACGCATCGCCGGTCTGATGTATGCACACAGTGATTATGAGTTCATTACTTTATAAAACGACAAATTAAAAACTCAGCACAGTAGATTAAGCACACGCCTAATTGATTATGAGTAACATTTGAATATTCTCCAGCATATAGTACAGCAAATGGGACTGTAATGGTTTTCCGCTTTGTCTTTTTCCCCCCCTTTTGATTCTTCCCTCTTGCTATAAATTGTCATACGCTATTTCTACCCCTCTGTTAATTTCCACCCCTACTCTAATAATGTCGCAGCGTCCTCCCAGCACAGCTGTGTGACTCATCTGCATGGGTCATTCAAGGGCCTTGACACGCTCCTCTGGTCCATATAGCCTGCTGGATTGGTGCCCTGCCAGGCTAAAAGCCACATCTAGCATCACCCCTACTCCATCTGGAATCATCCAAAATGCATGAAGTCCAGCAAAGCTCGGACACGGCAGTCAGATCAAATTACACCCCGGCTTCTCCCTGCAGATCTTCGGCCTCTCAAACTGCAGACAAAGATTTTGACTCCAGCACGCTTCACTGGGATAAAATAAATCTGCCGTGACAGAATTTTGCCTAGCCCCCACTCATTGCCGCATAACAGCTGCAAACGATTATTAATTTGATGAAACATACGAACACGCTGGACAGATGAGAGGAACACCAATGATGGCATCTCCTTTCCGATTCTTTTAATTCAATCTGCTAAATAGTTAACAGCGATACTTATTTCATGTTAATACCATACCTAGCTTGCACACTGCTTTGACTGACCTGCAGAATAAGTGCACAGGTTATCTTGTTGCTGCTCCTGACCAGTCAGACTGGGTCTGTGGGTGTGCTGTACAAACCCTAGGTTGAGAAAATGGAAAAAGGAAATACGAAGGGAAGGGCACTGCAGCAGTTAATGTTATGGTAGTCCACTCTGTCAGAACTTTTAGATAGCGATGTTATACTGCGTAATAGCCTTTGTAAGAGGTGCAGGGCAGAAGGGATTCTCGGCCACTGCGGAAGGTAAAGCAATGCCCCCGCCTCTTAAGTGTCATGATCTAACTGTGTCAAAGTGACCCAGACATGACATGCCGTTACTGAACAATCTGCCAAATGGACCTCTATGCTGCTTTGCACCATTGGAGCAAAGGCCCGTAAACCTGTTAACCTTTACTGGATAGCACACAGTGCCTGATGAATGCCAAATACCAGAGGCTTACAGAACACCAAGTGATGTCAGACCCAAACAAAAATTATGAAAGTATAATTGGCTGCTCTGGCATGTACTGTACAGTAAGGACAACCTAAAATAAGGTAATGTCTACATAAATGACAACAACAGCTGTTTACATACTGTGTAATTGTATTTATTCCTGTTTGTTTGTTGTTTGACATTGAAAAACTTTGACTGAATCTTTCAGATGGAAAGGAAAAGAAATTGGGGACTAATTTATGTCTGTAAGCTGTTTGATTAAGAGATGGAATCAGCAGACTGTATGCAGTTATTCAAAGGAAATGATCCATATTAAACTTATTTTACATTTTCATTTAATTTATTCATCAGTATTTACAAACGTGAACAAGATTTGGTGTAATTTCACAACGCATTTGTCGAAATTAGATATTATATCTGGCTAAATTCAGGGCAGTATGAAACTTTTGATCAAACAAAATGTTGGTTTATAAATGCAGCCTGCTTAGGATGTGCTAGAAATTAAACACAGGTTTAAAGACTACTGTGTCCCATGCAAGAGGTCACAGCAGAGTAACCAATAGCAGAGTAGATCTAAAAATGTAGTATGTATAATTTATTTGTATTTGTATATGTAAAATAATTTCCTATAGATTTTATTACTTTCATTTTAAATAATAATTGTAGTACAGTAGTAGCAGTAGCAGTATTTAATCTTCCCATGGAACTCCTTAAACGTCCGCTAGGGTCATGCACTGCAAGTGCAACACAAACACAAGCGACAAAAATATAATGAATACATAATAAAATAGTACCATTTTTTAAAACAGACGAAAATGTACACTCACATGTTTTCATATTACAATAATCAATTGAAGGTGTGTCTATGTGCGTGTTATTCTTAATACGGGTCCTGTCAGTGACATTATGACATGTTTAAAGATTTACAGAAAATACTTTCTTCTTTGCTGCATCATTTCATAATCTGTTTGCATGTGATTAAGTTCAATAAATATACAGTAGCTTCACAGCTGTCCCTGAGTGTGCAATAGGTTCTGAACAATATGCAATTACAATTACCGGCATTTTCTGTAGAATTGTTTTAGATTTACAAACACCGACACCACCCCCCTTCCCCCTTCCCCCTTCCCCCTTCCAGAAGGTCACCAGAGGGCTGCACGTTTAATGGGTGGATTCCACTGTGTTAATTACATTTGGAAAAGTTAGAACAATTAATTGCTGCTGCCCCCATTGAGAATGAATTATACTACAAGATGAGCATTGATCTATACCAAGGAGAAGAGTACAACACAATGTAATATTTGGGTCCAAAACCAATGTTATTGGTTGAAACACATTCTAACAGTGATGTTATATCATAACATGGATATAGTATTTTACCACTGGCCAGCAGAACAAATGGCTCAAAAGAAAGTAAATCACATTTGGCCGTTATAGAGAATGCACATTGTTACTGAGTTAGGCCGATACAGCAGGCAGCTATAGTGTACAATGTTGCTCTACTTTAGCCTTGTTACAGTAGTACAGTAGGTACAGCTGGAAATACCATACAACCTTCTAAGTGGGCTTGTTTTTAATGGCAAAGATACAGTATAGGCATATAATTAAACAGTTGTATTTTTTTTAAACGTTACCTTTATTGCAATTAGACAATCCAAACATACACTAAATAGGTTTTTAAGATAACACTATCCCTGTGTTTGGACTAGGTACATTTTCCAGTAGATGCCCTGTCCAGTAGTAGTAGCATAGCAGTCTACCCAAGTGGCCAATAATCTGCCTCATCAGCGAGTTGACTTCCCTGCCTAACTCAGCAACAATTTCAGCTTTGAGCAAAATGCCTACTTTTGTCTCTTTAGAAATGGCACACATCTAATTTGCAACAGAATCCTCTCTACCTGTCTGTTTCTTCAGACTCCCTGGCCTGTATCCCCGTCGCTTATCTTGTCTGTGTGCTCTGTTTGCCGTCAGCATCTAGCTGACAAGAGACAGCGTCGAGTGGAAAAGGTTGCACAAAAGGCTGACACAAGTTTGGCAGGCTCAGCCGGGTGTTGCTGGCACAGAACAGAACTTATCGTTGGACCACGTTCAACAGCATAACCCAAAACGTGATCTTTCTCTCGTGTCCACCGCGCGCCTCGAACGCTCCCGGAATGCAAACTGACCGACAAATGCAACGTAGCTGCTTTCGCTTTTGGCCGTGACAGAGCTAAATTGGAAAGTTAAGCGGCTGTTGCAGAAACACATTTGTTAATGCAAATGAAGTCAGATAGACGTGAACAGGCCGCAAAGGCAGTGAGACGCAGGTGTGCGTGTGTGCGTGTTACTGTCTGCGCTCTAACACCTACACCAACATCTACTGTACGTGCAGCTACTGTGCTAAAGGCCCCACCTGCGTGCGAGATTTGTGAGCCTATGTTGACGCCAGAGACAAGCACGTGTACTGTATTTGCGCTAAGCAGATTAGGGAGCCATTCTAGCCCACCAGCATGTGTCGAGCTCAGACGTCCATATGATGGATGGCTCACGTGATATGTGATCATAATCCCATCCATTTACTTCCAGAGCTTCAGTACGTCCCCCTGAGACCCCCGTGCCCACCCATCTGTATGCCTACTGATGTTCTGTACTGATGCAGCAGATACCGTGGTGTAGCAGTGTCATTTAGCTCATGTCAATATACGGTAGAGTTGATACACTATAAAGTCTTTGTAGACAAGGCTGGCCTGTCGGCAGCCATCTTGGTAATGCCTGCAGGCAGTAATTGTATCTAAATGATTGGGGAGAGAGCTGTAACTGTACCTTCAATGGTCACCGGGACATAAAAACTGCATATAAAGACGAGTCATATTTGATAAGGACATCTTAAAACGTTCTGGTGAAAATAATGTTTCAAACCCATTCCCCTTCCCCCCCACAGGTAAAAGATCCGCTTCGCATGCGCGTCTTTCGTCAGTGCAACCTCACAATTGGCTAAAAATGTGAATGTTAGGCCGCTATAAGCAGACAATAACAGTTAGACAAACAATAAGCCGACATTTGTCTCTTTTGATTCCATTCAGACTTAAAGGTCTGTCTCTCCTAGAGTGTCTCTGATGTAGATCAACTGGCTAGCGTCACGTATTTGTATCGCGTCATGCATCAGGGAAGGAGATGTGACACAGTAGTGACACAGTCTCAGCAGCACTAGTGAGAGGAACATGATTAGCAATGTAATGGCAGGTGTGTGTGTTTTCAGCATTAAAGCTGCACCGCCTCACACATCATGAATCCCTCAGGGTAGGTAGCGGCTAGAAAGGGAACGCAAAGACCAGAGTTATTTTGTTTTAGAGAAAACACTATTCCTATAAATTGTTCTTCCACTTCTTCGTTCTTGGCGTCTGCTGTCTGCTGGATGGGATGAACTGGACATGGCACAGCATGTCCACGCGCCTGTCCCACACACATAGACCACCCGCCCAGGGCTTGACTGGCGACAGGCCCTTCATCATAGATTAAGAGGCATTCCCCCTCCCTCCCTCACTCACTCACTCCACCGCCCCCGCATATTGACACAGCACAGATTACGGAGGCTAATATTTTTAATATTGACACATTCTCCGTTGACGTTATTTGAATTGAATTTTAACACGCGGTGGAGCTCGAGAGGGTATCTGGCCGATATTAAAGCTCCGGTCTCGATGCTGGGAGTTGTGGGTAAAGATGGCAGAAATCTGAGTCCCTTTATATAAGCAACTGACCTGAGGCCAGAGAGTTTGGCTGAAGCAATAAGGCAGAGAATTTAATATGGCGGCACAGACTGTCCCACTGGGATAAATTCCCTCCTAACAGCGGAGGTTGGTCTCCTGTTTGTGACGGATCTCTCCGTCTCTCTCTTTCTCTCTCTCTCTCTCTCTCTCTCTCTCTCTCTCTCTCTCTCTGGCAGAGCACTCAAACACTTCCCCACACATGAAGTGATAAGCTGTGAGTCCTGTCTTGCTTTGACCCTAACCTCATTGCAGGAGTTTATTGGACAGCCTCACTGAAGAAGTAACCTCATTTTGCCTGGAGGACTACAGAGTCAGCTATTTGTTTGGCACACCCTTGTCTCTGCCTCTCTTATCACTCTCAGAAACCCCACCACACACACGCACACATGCGCACACACACGCAAACACACACACTGTCTGTATTGTGGCCAGCTGTGCACAGAGGGAACACTGTTCATAGGCTTTAGGCAGCGGACCAACATTGTCAACGTTCTGCTGAATGGCAGGCCCAGTGTCCGCACACCACCGGCAAAGCTGCCTCGCCGGCGGTGTGAATTGGCGGCACTCTACAAGACACTTCTGTAGGAGCAGGTAATAGCCAATTGTAGCCAGGCCTCAGTAATTGTGCTTGGACTGAAACATATTGGGAGATACTCTAACACCCTAGCTTGGAAGGTGGCTGAGAGAACTGGAAAACTTTCTTTAGCTGTCGTAGTGTTATGTCTTGTTTTCTTGCTTGTGTTCAGGCAGATTCTCCATTCCCTCAGAAACATCTCTCATGTTGCCTCTCGACGCTGAGATGTTTTAGCGTGACAAAAGCTGTGTGTGTTCATGTTCCTGCGTGGACAAGGCTTTCCAACACACTCATGGGCCTATTACCATGTTTCCCTCACCATATATATATTTTGTACCTTATTATTTGTACCTTGGTTTTCCATTTCGACATACAGTAAATCAATGTCACATACAGCTGACTGCGAAGGAGAAGTCCCAGGTCGTCCCGTGGTGCCCCCTGCTCGACATCCCCTCGCGTTTTTTCCCCGACATCACATGGCGAGGACGAGCGAGCCGTGCCGGGTAAGACATACGACGAAGAGGCCCTCAAGCATTCACTGCACATGCATTATACATTGGTCGTGAGTGACATAGTATGAATATTCCCACGACCCTCTCCCTCTCTCTCTCTCTCTCTCTCTCTCTCTCTCTCTCTCTCTCTCTCTCTCTCTATCTTTGTGTATTTATTTAAA
>JAOEGT010043475.1:5444-21747 GCA_025447795.1 Speoplatyrhinus poulsoni | reverse complement strand
ATAATGTGTCTCTATTACCATATGAACTATAGTGTAATAATGTGTCTCTATTACCATATGAACTATAGTGTAATAATATGTCTCTATTACCATATGAACTATAGTGTAATAATGTGTCTCTATTACCATATGAACTATAGTATAATAATGTGTCTCTATTACAATATGAACTATAGTATAATAATGTGTCCTTATTTCACTACATACTACATTATACTATAGTAACTATAGTATAATGTCTCTATCACCATATGCACAATAGTATAATAATGCTATATGCACTACAGTATAATGGATCTCTATTTAACAATTTAACTATACTATTAAACTATACTGTGTCCCTATTACCATATGCACAATATGCGTCCATATTACCCAATGCATTGCACTCTATAGTACTGTATAATTACTGCCCTCACCTTGAGTTTCAGTGTGTTGAAGGTGTGGTTGGAGGAACAGCTGAGCATTCCCTGGGTCACCACCTCCACGGGGTACATCAGCTGGTGACCGTGTCCCCTCAGGGGACAGCTGACGCCCAGTGTGGCCTGGCTGATCACACTGGGCCCATTGTTCACCAGCTGAGAGAGAGAGAGAGAGAGAGAGAGAGAGAGAGAGAGAGAGAGAGAGAGTGAGAGAGAGAGAGAGAGAGAGAGAGAGAGCGAGAGAGAGAGAGAGAGTGTTAAGGAAAGTCTACGTGAAATTATAACTTGCATACAAGATCTACAGTATACGTTTAGTATTGTTAAGATTCCACCAACATTTGAATTCATAAAGCAGTTACAGTATTTCTAATAGAAAACTAAGCTTGTTTTTTTGTTAATCGATTGACAACTGGCTGACAGTTTTGTTACACCATAGGGTGGGAACACTGACACTTGGTTTATGATTGGTTCTTTTGAGTAATAGTGCAATTATCCAACAATAACCTAGCCAATAACTGCCGAGAAGAGAGAAAGATAAAAATGGAGGAACACATTTAAAATTGGGTCCCCAGGACCAGGGTTGATGAATGCTGCCTTACGCCATATATATTTGACAACGTGCCATACCTCATAGACATGCTGAACCTCTGGACCAATGTCCTGCTCCTCTTGCAAGCTGGTGCTAGCCTTCCAGCTGGGTGGAGGAAAGAAGACGTTCTCCGGCCGAGACACGCTGCCATGGAGAGCAGAATAGAGAGTTAATCTTAATGTGAGTCTTATGATGGCATTGAGATGTTGTTCTACATGATGGTAATGCTACAGTAGTGCTGATGTGACCGCCTCACCCCTGTAGAATAACACAAGCATCCACAGCCACCTCCATGTCATAGAGCACCACTTCACTCTGAGAGTTGTTCTCATTCTTACTGCAGAAGGGACAGCAGAACACCATAGATAGACACCATGAACTGTCTTTGCTCCAACATGCATTCAATAATCTTAAGCAACAGAAAGCAGCTGTCCGTAGCTCATGATGAAGTATGAAGTATCGGTCAACATGCAGTATTAATTTCATAATATATAGTATATAACAATGTTTCACTTGTTATTATTATTTTTATAAACAATGTTGTGTTTTCCATGCACAGTATATTGATAGAAATATTGGCAATAGGTGAAAAGTCAATAAAACCTATTAGATTATACAGTAATAAATAAAAAAAACTTCTTAAGACCCCTCAAAATCTCCTCTTGCCCCTGGACGTTTTGACGCCCACTTTGAGTTTGGAAGAATGATATAAAGTGTATGCAAATTAATTGATGTACTTGACATACCTCCGTATCTGGAGCTCAAACTGTATGGCATCGCGAGTATCCTTCAGTCTAGGCACTGTAAACCGCAAGCCGGCCCATAACTATAAAAAGACACCCCCCATTGTTAATTTGACTATTACTGTAAATTGGATCCTTCCTGCTTCCTTAACTAGGAATGTATGACATTATGCAACATGTTATATTCCATGTAGCACATATACTGTAGTCATCGGGTAGAGTTAGCGCTCTCTGGTTTAAATGAGGTCAAAAAGGGTTATAAGGAAGATCGACTGTTGGGTGTGCGCGTGTGTTATTGTTACACTCACGCTGGTGCCAGACTTCATAGGGTTTCCCAGGTCACAGACCAGATAGCGTGTCTGGTTCTCTGCCTCATAGCTACACGTTAGCTGCCGCAGGCTCTGACAAGACCACGACATCATTAAAATTACAATCATACTCAACTGTGCCTTATTACTGTGTGTACCGCACCACTTAATAGTCAGCTTCAGTAGCTGACTAGTAATCACCACAGTTATCACAAATAAGCACAAATAGAAATGTGTCTCTATCTTTAGCATAATAGTAAACTACAGCTAAATAAACTACAACAGCCAGATAACCTCACAGTGTGACCACAGTAGCTGTGTGAATGCTATAGTCATAGAGAGCTGGTCACTTATGGGACCTTAGTTTGGAAAAAGTATTTATGGTAGTCATCGATGAAAATAAATTTTTTTTCCCCCCGTTTGCTTTGTGACACGAAGAACACATATGATGTTTCACTATTTAAAAGAATGTTACGCCGTGCCGTGAGGCGAGTGCAGAGAAACCAAAAAAACAAAAGACACCGCTGCTGAAGCGTGATGAGCCCCACGGCTCGTCCTTTAATATAACTTAAACACAAACTCCAAAACAAAAACGGCGTGCACAGTCATGTCTCCTAACATGAACAGAAAACAGGAACAATAACCCACGCCCCCTCCCAGCAGTCACCAGCCTATATGCCCTCACACCCACACAGCTGAAGGCTGTGTGGGTGATCGCACGTGTGGGTGTGAGGCACTGGGGATGCGGACAGTCCTCCCCCGGCTGTACCACCCCGGCGAGACCGAGGGAACGTTACAAAGAAAGTTATTCCAGTCAAGAAAGTCTCAGTTTGTCGTGTATTTGTTGAAGTATAAGACTATTTAGACTAATTAGTAAGATTACAAACACCGTGTCGCGTAGTGTCATGACGTTTACTTGCCACAGTCTTCAAGCCGAAGAGAGCATTGTTTTAGTGACGTGTGTTGTGCGAGACGAAAGCTGTAGTTCACTGAGCAGTTACACACCAAACTAAAGATTACTTTAGAGTTTCACAACAAACTGCAACATTCTTGACTTGAACAATGATATTTTATATAGACACACATCATATGCGTACTTCGTGTCACAATTCAAACGGGATCTAAACCTTATTTTATTGTCGCCATTGACTACCATACATATTTTGTCCAAACTAAGGTCCCATAAGTGACTTAGGCTCTCTACACCAGTGTGTCAACCCTCACCACATTGTTGCGTGCTATGCCACTGTAGTCTGCCTCTGGAGGGAGAACCACATAGAGCTCAGCCTCGTAAGCCCCGCCTTCTCCCTCATTCCTGGCATTGAAGGTCAGGGTCACAGCGTTGTCGTCACCTAGGTAAACCTCTGTCCTGTCGCTGTCACAAAATAAGCACAACTATTTCACCAGTGCTGTTTAGCTCTTTGCTGAGTTCACCACACGTATTCAGTGCAATCATGCGCAATATCGTTCTCCATCTCAGAGGTACAGGGGCATCTACTAAAAGTTGAATAAAACTAGAGATTAATGTTTCTTCACATAATTCAATTGTGTGTTTTTATTATTCATGTTATGATGCCGTTTTACCTAGCTACAGTACTGTATGTTAATTCACAGAACCAGGACAAATATGTGTAACTATACATAAACAGATTATTTGTCAGAGAAGACTATGATTTCTTAACCATTACTTGGTTACTAGTTTTATAATGAGGCTGATTTGTGCTGACACAATGTTTGCACTCATGCAGGATAAGAGGTTTGGCTAAATAAAGAAAACAAAAAAGGAAACTGGAGAACAAGTCTGTTAGGTAAATATTTCTAATGTTAAACATTCCCAGATCATTTATCTCTGACCTTTTCCTTTTGGGATTACAGCCCAGGTCAAATCACTATATGATTTGTGACAGGAAATGACCCCCCCCACACACACACACACACACACACACACACACACACACACACACACACACACACACACCCCACCACCACTCACAGGTTTGTTTTCCAGTGACATCCCTGAGCCTAAACACACTCTGAGAGTGCATAATCCTCACACACCATTCTTCAATGCCACCCTCATTATTAAACCTCAGAAAATGCATTTGCGCCTCTATGAGGTTGGTTTATGTCAAACAAAAATCAGGAATTTTTGGTCAACTAGGCTTATTTTTTTTCCAAAACATCTTCATCCCCTCCCCCTTCTCTCTGTTGGCCCAGGCACAATGACCTCCTTGCTCTGAAGGAAAGCTACCAGATGATTCCAATTAGGACCTGGTCAATTTAACTAACACAGAGGAATACCACTGCTGTTCTAGTTTCATTGCAGCTGAGATGCTAACTAGTGGATATTAATTACAATTAAAAGTAAAATATAGCAATGGATCATCAAGTGTTTATCTCAAGCTAGGAGACCCCCCACAGATCAATATAAACCTGGAAATCGTAAACAAAGCATAAAGTATCAAGTGAAGAGAAACTGCAAAACATTAAAGTGCTGAATCATTGAAGTTTCATTCTGAGAAGAAACCAAATGCAGATTTTGAATTTTCCATGGGAAACCTTTAAGGCTGATTGTATTTCTGCAACTAACAGAAATCACATGTAGTCAATGTAATGAAAAACATTCCTTATAAGAGAGTTTGGCAGAGAACATAACATATGTGTAATCACTTTGTGAATGGACACTGCTGTTGCCAAAATGCTTGGCCCAGGTTCATTAACAAACAAGAATTCATGATGGATGAACAATGATGTAAATGAGCAAAGGGCATAAATGCTGCTCAGAATATGAAATTAATATTTTTCTATCTCTGTGCAAGAGAGCCTGTTATCTATAGTTGCTATATAATATAAATAGTTACAAAGTGTTTAATGTTTAATGTTTTTGTTAAGGTAATGTTTCAAAAAATTAAGTAAAATATTATATATAATGGAGTATCTTATTGCTTACAGGTATGTGTTTTATTTTTAATTATAATTTAATTGTGTTTATACTTAGTTATACTTACTTATACTTAGTTAGTTATTGTTTTATGGCTGTTTCATTTTTCTGCCATCCGTTTCATTGTTCCTTGTGATTCTTGTGTATGAGATGTGCTAGATAAATAAAGTTGGCTTGACTTGACTAGCAGACAGCAAGTATTGCTGCAGGGCCTGTGTGTGTTGAGTGTTGTGTTTGTGTGGTAAAGCCATTTGAATAGCGAAAGGTGATTTCCGCTCACCCGTAAACAGCCAGCTTCAGGTCGGGGACACAGATGTTGTCCTCGCCGCAGTCCAGTTGAATTTGAGCCTGCAAAGCACAACATGGAGAATAATTAGGAGGGTGGGGTCAACAGGCTGGAAGCTGGCTGCTGTGTGTGTGTGTGTGTGTGTGTGTGTGTGTGTGTGTTTTGGGAGAGGGGATAGTGAAAACAACAAAAATAGAGTGTGCAGAGAAGTGGGTGATTTGCTGAGCTCAGTACTATATCTATCCAACACATATTACATATTCAGAAACATTGTGACCGCAAGTGTTTCCCTTATTCCAAGAAATAATCTGTAATGTTGTGTGTTGTTTATAAACTGCAGAGGAATTAATCAGAATACAGGGGGAAAAAGCCAGGCCTCACATTTTAGAGTGGACAGGGGTTAATCTGCTCTGACGCGCTGCATGACATATGCCTTGAGGAAAAGCCCCAGTACAACGTGAGCTTGATTTGATTTGACAGGGTTATCTTTCCCCTCTGGCCGCCCCTCTTCTATCCATCTCCATTCCCACCATTTATTTTCCTCTTATGCAGTTATTGCCTCTGCACATAGTACATATGGGAAACATTAAAGCCCCCCCCAAAAAAAAAATGCCACAAGGTTTCAAGGAGAGCAATGTCTCGGTTGTGTGTGTGACTAGCAGAGTTTCCGCAACACTTCACTGGACATACTAACATCACTGGGGTCTTATCTGCACTCTTTCCTTCACACTTTCATCTGCTCCTCTCCTTTCATTTCAATTAATGTGGCGTTGATGCATGGCAAAGGAATGTTAATGTGTGTTTCAAACAGGAATGGACGTTTCAAGGGAAAACGCTAGCTTTTACAAATAACAGAAAGTAGCATTAATGCTATTCCCTTTAGGCTCCTGCCACTGTGTAAAATGATGGCGATTTCACTCTTAGAAACACACTGCAAACACGCACAAAGCAACGTATAACATGCACTCACGTAAACATATGCACGTGCTCTGGGACTGGTTCTTGCTTGGCGGAGGAGACTAACACACATATACAAACCACAACCAGATGTCTGCACTCCACACTCCACCCAGAGCAAGCAATAAGTTCTTCCTCTGTGTTTTTGCATAGCCATGACATGCCAAACCCCCCAACTCTCAATGGGATACAATTCCTTGCATAAAGAAGGAAAAATCATCAAAGGACACTTTAGCTTTATAAATGTGCACCTATTCTACCAGAGCCAACTCCGGTCTTTTATTCTATAGAGAAAACAAACTGTACATGTGGTGCAAATTTCAAAATGTCTGCCTCCAGCCTCTTATAACTCCTTTTCAATATAATCCCTTTGTCCACAAAGTAAACAGTGGTAGATAGAGATAGAGAAACACATGCTGGGATAACCTAGCAGGCAGTGCTATGTTCAGAAATGCAATTGTGATGAAGTCGTGGTGACCAGACCAGACAACATAAACAAGCACCCTGCATTGGCATTGTACCGGTATGTGCATGTAGGCCTATATTATCAAATTGTGTGCCTGGGGTCAGTATTCAGACAGAATTGTGGAGCATCTTGCTGAACTGAGGGATATTTCACAGTGATTTGAAGAAAAACACAAATTTTTTCCAGGTATGTACACTACATGTAAATACATTGAATACCATGAAAAATGTAAATACCTGTAAATTAGAAACATGTTATGTTATGTTTATGTTTTTTGGGGTTATTTGACTCAAATGATTAGCAATATGCATGGAATAGCAGGCTGTGATTCAATCTAAACAGTAATAGTGTAATCACCATTTGCTATGTACCACATCATGCAACCCAAATACAGCTTAATATAATGTAGCGCAACAATCTTGTCTATATGAACTTTACAATTATTGAAGACATGGAGAAAGCATTGTGGGAGGTGAGGCTCTAATCCCAGAAAAGAAGACATACAGTACAATCTTTAGACACAATACTGTCTGCATTTGAAATATTATGAGCCTTACTGTATCTAATGCATGTTTTATAGCATGCAAGCTATAGCATGTTGACTAATTGTTTCACTATGCTAAATATGATATAATTCCATCCATACCTTTTGCTCCATCAGCTGTGATGTCTGATAGTTTAGAATGGGCCGGAGGCCATACTGGTCAACTGGGGCAAGCGGGTCCAAGCTGAAGTTGAGGCTGATATAGATGGGAGAGAGTTTATCCCTAAACTCCTCTTCCCTCTGCAACAGAAGAGAGTGTGAAGTAATGTATCGTATGTATGTATATGTCCTAACAATGATGTGATTGCTCCTCCTCAATCATTCTGCTGCACTAAATGCTAAGGAGTGTTCTTTTGTAGACTAACATGTTCTTGTACTTCAGTATAGATGCACTGTCATAGCAATGTGCGACAGAAACATCTAGGTTTAGCTAATAATCCAACCCTAGCATCTTCTAAAACTAACGTGTGCAAGTAGATGGGTGATGTAACTACACATTTTGTGGAATAGTGCATTCTAACGTCTCAGAAGGACTAACCCTGAGGTAAGCCTTGGCATCGTGACACATGCGTTCTCCATTGGCCAAAGTGAAGGTCTTTGTCAGACTCGGCTGATGGCTGTCCACAAACAGAGTTCTTCTGATTGACTCTTTATTGGCCTGCTTCACACTGTCTAACTGCACCTGCACAAGGAATCCTGCAGTCACACGCACGCACACATGCACACACACACACACGCACACACAAGCAATGGTACACAAACACGTACACATACACCTTTATTAAACACCGGAACAGATATACTGTGAAAAGCAATTAATTGAAACTCTATGTATGTTGTTTACGCCAATCTGGTGTTACGTATACACGATATACCCGGGGAAGACTGTTATGGAGAAGGCCATCTATTTATTGGCCCTTGCTGAATTGTATGGCATGCAGGAGTAAGTAGAGGGAACACTGTAGGTATGATTGGCATTGACATGTCCCACATGACAGGGAATACGCACACCCAACCACTCAACATGCACGCTCATCTAAACTCATAGACGCCACCATGTAAGCCAGTGTTTACTTGATTGTTCTTTTATCTGAATCTTAACTGCCAAATTGACCACAGCGAGTTCCAGCATTTTTGTGGCCGCACAAAGAAAGCAAGGTAATAGGGACCAGCTGTGTGTGAGACAGAGAAAAAGAGTGCACGTGAGAGAGAATAAGAGATGTGTGTGTCTCACCTATATCAGTGGGGAGGCCTGTTCCTTTAGCCGACAGGCAGAAGTTAATGCTAACACTGAAAGACATAGACATAAATAGATAGTGTTACTGACATACAGTATAGTTAAACCTCCCTCTGGAATTTATTTTTGAAAACCTGAGAACATGAAAAAGGTTAATTTTCCAATATGCGTCTCTTTACTGGATGTGTTGAATATACTGGCACACAGGAAGTAACGTGGGATATACTGTAAATTGCAAAGGTGACAAATCCATGTTGCTGTGGGCAATGCTATGCAATTCTGCAAAAGAAAAAAAGTAAAAGCTCTGCTGAAAGTCAAAAAAAGAATATGAGAGCTTTAGAAAATATACACTTGCATCTCACTACCAGATTGGCTGCCAATTTGCCTATTGCTAATATCGTAGAATGTGAACATTTATAGAAAACACAAGCTCACAGGAATACATTATAGATGAATTTGCATTTAAACACCTTGCTAAATATTTACGTCTACTAATAGGAATGTGTGTGGCCTTGTTTTGCCACATGTTGTACAGTGTGATCGAATGTAGCTCATCTGAAATCAAGCTCTCGGATTTGACTTTACTAACTTCTTTGTTATTTTGCTATACTCCAAATTGTATCCTCCTCCTGTTTCCAAGGCAGCAAAATGACAAATAAACACCAAAATAATTGTGGCTTGTACCAACAACCTACAGACAAGCACTGAAGTACCAGTCGGTTTGCCATCTTATTTATTAAGTGTTCCACATTTAGTGTGACATTTAAAGTGAATTTGTGGAAAGTGATTCATTGAGATAGAAAGGGGGTGGATTTTCCCCTTTTTACTGCCTCAAAGAGAGTTGGGGTGTGTAGTTAAAGACAGCTTGGACAGGAAACAGGAAAGGCTGGTGAAACATGAAGTCATTTTGACATTTTCATGAGGTAAACCTTGTGCAGTCTGAAATGAAACAAGTGGTACATAACATTTGCAAGACATATTCCATGCATACGGTTCCCAGTAAGGGCTGTGGTTTTAATGGTTTGTACTAAACCACTAACACATGCTGATTAAGTGCTGCATTTTACATTTTTAGCTATTTATTCCTAGTATGGAAAACATATATTTAAAAAGGAAGTGTTCATACCAAGAAACAAGCATTTCTGTATTCCCAATGAGCACCTGACAGGGTTTCTCCTCAGGGCTGAACATGGTGGGATACACTACGAGAGATGCAATGGCATTCACTATGGGCCGAGCCCTTAGGAAACAGAGAGGATGAGCTTTGAGTGTGCTTGCTATCATGTGTTATCATTATGATGAACACATACACACACACACACACATACATACTGTACATACACACACGCACACACGCACACACACACACACACACACACATATACACACATACACACAGACATACATATACATATATACACACATACACACATACACACATACTGTACATACACACACACACGCACACACACACACACACACACACACATACTGTACATACATACATACGATACAATTTATGACATATACCTATAGAGCACTGCTTTGTCAACCCCAAAAGCACCAACAATAAGATCTGCAGAAGGATAAATTGAAAGAAATTAAAAGTAATTTAATAATTTAACTCTCATAGAACGTGTGGTTTAAACTATGACTGCATTACCTGGGTAGCCATTCTGATCTAGATCTGTGTTGCCTCGAATAGCGTAGCCAAAACTGGCTGGAAAAGAACTGGAAGCCCACTGGCCTGAGAGGGTCTGCGTAGGGCTGTCTTCTAATCCACCTGCATGTCCATTGTAAATCAGA
Organism: Speoplatyrhinus poulsoni; assembly: GCA_025447795.1. NCBI lineage: Eukaryota > Metazoa > Chordata > Actinopteri > Percopsiformes > Amblyopsidae > Speoplatyrhinus > Speoplatyrhinus poulsoni. The sequence continues at coordinate 11,448 of JAOEGT010043475.1, read as the reverse complement.
ACCAATCCCTGTTGATTATCGCCTCCATAAGGACAACCAATGGCCATGTCTGTGACAAAAGACAAAACAATAAACTGTGGAAAGCAGGCAAGCAGCAGGAAAAGCTTAAAGTTGATATATACAATATTTGAAACATTAATTATGTAAAGATGTTGTGTGTGGCCCATGAAGCATTTGTCTGAGATGCTGGTGCGCTTATTGTGACATCTAGTGGCAGAAAGTCATATGGAGTTACTTTAATAGCTGCTTCAATATAAAGCTATAGAGGAAAAAGTAAAATATAAACTTTTCAATAAAGCATAGCGAAGGTTCAGGCAGGACACAAGTCATGCTGGCTCGTCAGCTGATCTCAACAAGCCAACAGACCAGCTGATTGTTGCTTTACACACATTGGCCAAATAGTATAGAGTGTTTATATAAGATGGCTAAACCTGCCCTTCCCTGACGCTTCCCCTGTTAGCTTGTTAGATCCCTCCCTGCACCCCCAATGTTCTGTCGTGCTGTCTGTGTTGCTTATTGTCTGTTGTCGTTGTGGCTTGCTCTGTTCTGTACCCCGGGGATGGGCAGGATGATGGGGGTGGGGAGTCTCCGTGCCTGTGGCTTTGTTTGCGCATGGAAAGGGATTTGTATGTACATGGAAGAACGGAACAGAGCCATACCTCCAAATATAAATAACTTATCCATCCATCCATCAACCATGATGGTCGGGTCACGGGGGCAGCAGTTTAGGCAGAGGACCCCAAACTTCCCTTTCCCGAGCCACATGAACTAGCTCTGACTGAAGGTTTCCAATGCGTTCGCAGGCCAGTGTGAATAAATAACATAATGCTAAGAAAATACTATTTGACATAGTGGTCCTGACTGGATTGCTATCATGTCACTGGCCTTCAAGGCAAGCAAGTCAATAATAAGCAATAAGTAAATAATTAAAGGTGAAGTCTCCCCTTCATCTAAAATCCCAGATCAGCACCATTCCAAGTAACGTGGGTCAAAGCATACAAAAGCATTAGGCATTAAGCCATTACCGTTAAAGCCATCTTGGTCCAGGTCGCCCAATGGGGCCAAGGAGCTACCGAACCTGCTGAAGGCCTGGCTGCCCGTCAAGTGGGGCAGTCTGGCTTCCAGGAGCAGGGGGCCCTTCTGGAGGTAGACGTAGACCCGGCCCAGCTCCTCAAGGAGTCCGTTGGGACTCCGATGCATGAACATGGGAGCTCCAACTACCAGGTCATCCAGCCTGGAGAGGCAATAAGGAGTGGTCGTACGATGTAGAATGATGCATGCTGTTTGTAAGCATCATTTTACACAGAGAGCATGTTTATTAGCATGTTTAGCATGCTGATATTTTAGCCACAAAGTTGATAGCTCTGATAGCTGCTACCCAACCTCGTAAAGTCATCCTGATCTTGTGAGCCCCATTTATATTTGACCACAAGAATCAGTCTGGATAGAACCCCTCCATCGTAAAGCAGTTGTCATAAAGGCGGTGATATCTGTAATAGGCTATATTTCAATCAAACTTTTCCTTACATATGATTGGACTACATATCTACATACGCTGATGTCATCACCTTTGGAAAAACTTGCCACTGTTTGGCCTGCTTGTTTTCTAAATTGGAGACAAACATTTTTGCATTGAAGGATTCCAGATTGATTTGACACTGAATCTTGCAAAATCAGGATGGTCTGATTTTGAGTGGCATGTCCGCCCGGAGCCCAAGGGAAGGCAAGCATTCTTGTTTCTTCACTGTAGTTGCATTTTTATCATAACATTTTGTTTAACACTTTTGGTAATCCTGTGCTGTTTCATCGGAGGAACAGCACATAATTAGTGCAATCTATCTTCTTCATTTCTCATAGTAGCCTATATCCTACAATGAGTGAAACAGTGCCCCTCAAAATGAATGGTGAATGTGAAACACGTGGTGAAACACGATATTGCACTCCTACTGTAAGCCGAATTTACGTCCCTTGGTTAAATACAAATTGCAAGATTAACCAATCAAATTAGACTTTCTTCAGGTCGCGTGTCAAACTGTGATTAGTCAAAACTATTCAGAAGAAGCTAGCATCCTGCGGCGCTTCCCTTGAACACAGTGACCTAATGGACGTGAAGATATTCACAACGCTTTGGTTATTTTTGATGAACCCTTATGGACTAAAGGAATACTAACAAGGAATAGGCAGTTTTGGACACATATTTAGACTTTATGGTCGTGTCAAATGTAAAGTTTCATTTTTTGTTTGTAGGCCAACTGGTATGTCCTGAATCAGTTGTTACTTTGCTACTGTAGTTGTCTAGGATAACCGAATGTAGCATTGCACAAAATTGAACATTTGTAGCCTATGTGATATCAGCATCAGATCATAAACAACTTGAGCAATACAGTGGGCATTGTGAAAGTAAAACTTTAAACGTTTTAAGATTGAGTTTGTGAATTACTTTTCATTGACTATTCGTCATACAGTATAGTTACTGTCATTAAGCAGCATGTTAGCAGCATGTTATGAGTGAACATATTCAAATGGGTGGTGGGCAGTGCTGCACGATAACATATTGTCTAGGCCTATACAGTAAGTCTATATGGTAGGCTACCGAGCGCTCTATCACATCATCGCGGTCTCATCATGCATGTAAATCTGAATAAATGATGCTACTTGAATGAATAAATGAGTGAATAAATTAATACGGATGATCTCACTGTTCTAACATGTCTAGCATGTCAATATTGACAAGTGTGGCCTACTAACATTTATGCAATAGCAATCAGCATAGTAATCTATCTAAAGACTACAGTAGCTGAAGTGAGCGACCCGGTGGGCAATGCGAACAAACACTTTTAGTAAACGTCTTAAGATTGAGTTTTTGAATAAATTGTTTTAGGCTATTCATCATATAGAAGCCTATTTACTGTCCATTAAGTGGCATGTCAGCAGCAGCATGTTATGAGGGAGCATATTATACAAATGGGTGGTGGGCAGTTGGTCACAAGTGCTCTCATATTGTCAATGCACAAATCAAAGGTCATGGTAAAACCGTTATATGACCTTTGTCAAAATGATTGATGAATGATCTAAAACCTTTCTAGAGGATCCAGGAATTCATCAAAACATAATGACTGCGGTGGAAGTGAAAACAGCTAACAAGCTGGCACAGGGGGACTGCAGATATTATGTATATGTGCAGAAATTGAGGAGGGGAAATTCACATGAGAATAACCGTTAAAACATACAATAATTCCCTCAAATAAACACAGGCTAAACTTCCCTGCTTTCTGTCCACTTTACACATCTCTACCTTTCCCAAACAAGAAGGTAATCTCTTTGAATTATTTTTTCACTCACCCGTCACTGTTGATGTCAGCAGCCACCACTGCATAGCCATAGTATGACCCCATCTGGAAAGCATTACACACAAGACAAAGTCAGTTTATAATCAACCCGTGATGTAGGCTGGACCACTCCTTTCTTTCTCTCTTTCCCTCTTTCCCTCTTTCCCTCTTTCCCTCTTTCACAGTTCCTTTCTCTTTGTCACTCTTAAATGTCCTCCACCACCTGCCTAAGCTTTCATTTGCAGTCTCCAAATCGCCCTTTTTTTGCTCCTGGCCGTAACACTTATGGAGTGCTGGGGTCCGTGGCCTTCATGTGAGTTGTTTTTGGTGGGTGAAGGCCAGCCAAAGGCTTCAAACTGTTTTAGAAGAACATGTAGGATTCTAACAGCACTTTGATTTTATCGGTTCATTTCATTTCATGCCTTATGCTAAATCAAAGCCTGGTTACAATGTTGAGTGACAAGTGCTTCAAAGCGAGCGAAAACCAAACTGGATTATCAGGAATTTGCCGTTTTTGCATGTGAAGATGAAAAGACGACTTTAAAGTCCATCAAAATAATTCTAACTGGGATCCAAAGCCAAATATATCCCGGAATAATATTCTTACAGCAGTGATGGATCTTTTTTTTAGTAAGTAGATATAAAAAAGAAAATTTTTTCATAACTAAACTACATTCATCTGTAACCTATCTATCAATGCCCTTGAATGCAGAGACATTCAAATTCATGAAAGACATCATCAAAATCCCAAATATCTTCAACTGTCACTGTCAGATATGAGGGGCCTCATGGGTAAGCACTTCTAGGGTGTTTATGCAGCTGACTCAAACAGTGCACTGTGAGCACCCATGCAGGGAGCATGGTCTATCCCTGTCAGAATGACGCCAGCAGGTTACCTGAGATCATTCTGACTAACGTTCTGCTGGGCCCTCGCCCATAAGGAAGGCTTTGTGCGGCCATTTCTGTGGTCTGTGTGGTTAGAGCCCTATTTGTAATGTCACTCATGCAATATTGGCAAATGCTATATCTCTAACCCAAATCTAAATGAAATAATATCCAGCCAGAACAATCCAATTATTTTGTAATATAGACCAGTAAGTTTAAGATTATATCAACATTTGTAACATTATAATTATTTTATATTTCATGTATTTGTAATATCCTCAAAAAAAAAAATTTGACATAAAACCTTGCTTTTATTATACTGTATACTGTTTTATGTATTTTATTATATTTGTATGTGTGTACATGTGTGGCATTACAAATATGCATGGAAGCAGGGGTAATACAATAAACCATTGATTTAGACTGAAGTTCCTGCCATATAAACTACAATGCCATGACTCAACATCACATTATTCTAGAGGTCACGGTTTCTGATTCTGATTCACAGCTGAAACAAACCATAAGCGTGAGTTCACCTCTGACCCACGTATAGGCCCCTGTCTCCACAGGGCAAGTTCCTTTATCATTGATGCTCACTCACAGACATGTAATTTTAAAAAGTGTATTGAACATACCTGCTCCCCAGTCAAGTTCAGCAAAGAACTCAGGTCACTCCCATTTAATATGGACACCTACACAATTAAGACGAACAGTTAAGACAAACAGATCGAGTCTCGGCAATCTAGCCCAGAATGCATCTTGATTGAGGTAAGAGTTTATACAAATATCAAAAGGTATTTTGATACCAGTAAAATGTTGCTGTTAAAATGTTAATAAAATGTGATTATTCCTTACAAAACCATACAGCATGAGTCCTTTTGGAACTCCTGTGACAAAATCTGAAACAAAAGCAATGATACAAGTTTTAATTAACAAACTAACAGTCTCTGTTACAACATTGATATTTTAGTCCTTGCTTTCTAACTGAATACTACATGCTCTTTCAGACACGCAGAGGACCATATGTTCAGAGAGTGGATAATGAATAGGCTGAGCTTCAGGGTAAACAGATTATGTACCCAGCCATGCACTCAGCACTGTAAATATGACAATTACCTTCCTGGCCATCCCCACTGAACTCCCCACCAGCCACCGAATAACCTGAAGAAGATGACCCAGGGAATACAAACATTAGGGAATAGAAGGAAAGAAGGAAGGAAGGAAGGAAGGAAGGAAGGAAGGAAGGAAGGAAGGAAGGAAGGAAGGAAGGAAGGAAGGAAAGGAATAAAGAAAGAAAGACAGTTTACTGTATTTTAATAATATACTATACTATACTATATTTATTATACTATAATTATACAATAATTCCTCACAGTTGTACTTTTTAGTATTAATTTTAATAGAATAATAATTATATCAATCATCACAAATGTGTAAATCCACTACATTTGAAAACCAGGTGAATGTACTAGTACATGTGCATTCTCACCTAGGTAACTGTCGTCGTAGCTACCCTGCACCTGGTGGGTCTCAATCTGCCCAGCAACAGACAGTAGGAAATAAGAGGGGTAGTAGGCACTGACAATTTCTTCTGTGGTGGCTGAGATCAGCTGACCTTTGGGATGGATGTGTAACCAGGGTGGAGGTCAGCAGTTACAATAAGAGCTGAGACTTTTGAGCTTTGTGTGCTGAGTTGTTACACCATACTCATCACCAGTAGAAATACATGTCTGCTCACCCTGCCAGTAGAAATACATGTTTACTCACCCTGCCAGTAGAAATACATGTTT
>JAOEGT010043465.1:0-21748 GCA_025447795.1 Speoplatyrhinus poulsoni | reverse complement strand
TATGGTGTGTCTGATTGTAATATTTTACGATCTAATTGGCCCCAGATCTCTTAGTGTCTGCAATCATAACACAATTACTGTGTTAAAATGGCAGATCAGATGGTTACATCGAATGCTGCTTTTATTTTTATTGCGCGCGTGTGTGTGTGTGTGTGCGCGTACATGTTTGGCAGTTTTTTTCCAAGAGCATTCTTGTACTATATATTGTTGTAATGCAAGATCCTCTAATAGGTGGAATCAACAGTTTAATTCCCTGCAATAAATGTATGTCGTCAGCTGAAATAGCAGTAAAACATCTTGGATCAGTTGATTACCAAGCAGGGTTGTCACTTACTCTGGCCAAAATGTGGTTTCTGCTGAACTCTAACCAGACCAATAGGGTTCTCTCCTGTCGCTACTGTACTGTTTCTGTGGCATCTGGTATTCATTAAGAGTTGGGTCAGTTGTCTACGTCATTGTCGTTGCTACACATATTTATGTTCCCATTTGACAAAATACAGTAAGTTTCACTTAATATGAGAACAGTTCCTTCCAGGTTTGGGACCAAACCACTGTGACACAGTGGGGTAATATACATTTCTCAAGCTTAAAGAAGTAAGCTTGTACACGATGACTACATAACAGTGATAAAGACAATGAAGAAACTCAACTTTACTGTGTGCTATCAACTCCATAGAATAGATTAGCACACAACTCAAAGCTTTGGAAAATGTTTGGAAAATTCCTCTTTGACCTAGCTTACCAATGTTATCTCTATTATTAAATGTATTCACGATATGCTACACATAATGCCACACATTGCATTCAATTAACATTCATTCTTAAATCCTTATATAAATAAACCTTCATAAGAATGTCAGTACTCTATGAAATATATTAAAGGTCCCAAATATCACTTTGTTCTTTTAAAACATGCTTTTTTAGTTTATAGCAAAGGAAAACATCTTAATCTGTTCTTTGTGCTGTTTATTTAGACCGTCTGTAAGAACAGGCTATATTCTGTTGGCAGGGTTTTTGTTGAAATGAAACAGTGCTTTGATTGGCTGCTGTATTGGAACCTCTGGGCAGACATATGTTGGGCAACCCCTATTCCAAGTCAGACTGGCTAAACAAGAACAATATGGCAGAATGGGGGTTTCAGATTAACTGTACTTACTTGTTTAAGGGCAAAGGGGAAAAAAACTTTATTTTTCCCAGTACGAGCCCTTGATTTCAGAGTTAACTGAACGATGTGTGTTGTCCTGTCAGTTACCTGAATGACCTGGAGAGGATAGCCAAGGCAGACTACATTCCGACACAGCAAGATGTACTACGGACCAGAGTCAAGACCACCGGCATTGTGGAAACGCATTTTACCTTCAAAGATCTGCATTTCAAGTGAGACAGCTATTCCTATGTGGGGCTGTGTGCCTGTGTGCATGTCTGTGTGAGTTTGTGAGTGCTCTGAGATCATGGGCGTGTAGATCTATCAACTAGAAGAGCTTTTCCCCATTTTCTATCAAACTCGTGCTAGTTTCAGCTCATAAGACAGCTGGTCCCCACTTCAAACTGTTCCATGTCATGGCCCAATTATTTATGAGATGCATTTAATAACCTTGCCGCTGCAAACATTCTACTGAGTTTAAATGAAATGTAATCATTACACTGTCAGCGAAACATTCTTGTAGCTTCATGTCATAATGAAGTTGTGCATTGAGCCTTGAGGGCAAATTGCTTGTAAAATATAAACAAAATTGAATTACTTTAAGGCATTTCCAAAACAGTAGACACACTGGCATTTACATCTCACCGCCGACCGTGTTTAGGTATGATTATATATCCATCAGAATAGTTTGGTCAGCGATAATATACTGTATACAGAATGGTGTGGCCAGTGAGCTGTATTCTACAGCATTACACTCACTGATGCTTACAGTTAAATGTCCATCAAGGTTAGCATCTAGCCTTAATGAACAGGGTCCTGAAAGAAAGTGTTGCTGTAACAATGCATCCCATTATATATTGTCCTTTTTAAATGTCTAGTTGTCATTAGCAACCCTAACTATGTTAAAGTAGGAAAATAAACAACCATGCGTTTGAAGGCACACAATCATGCTAGTGTTATCCTACAGCCAAGATTGTACACACGTTTACATAAGGGGCACAAAAGAAAGCACTCAGTTTTCTGTTTCCCAAGGTGCTTTGCACTACATTGAGTATATTTAATCCAGGTCCATTTAGCTTTCCTTATATTTTCCACCGTTCATCAATAATTCCTGAGAATTTCTGGCACAAATTCAGAAACACGTTTGGTACGTTCAGTCCTGATTGGCTACTCCTATCCTATATTGACACAAACTAGACTAGACCTGAACATTAATTTCTCATCCATCTTACAGTCCCATGTCCATGAATAAGTCATACGGCATCCTTTTCAACAAAAGCCCCCATTCCAATGTCTTTAGCTTGTTACCACGGCAACGTCCCTGTACCAAAATGCCAACAAATGCCAGTGAAATGACACGGTCTGTGCAGCGAGATCCTTGCCCTGGAGAGAGAGATTCATTACAGCAGTGTTGTGGTGGTTCTTGTATGAGACAACATGGTGATTTAGCTGGTGTCTCGTGCAGGATGTTTGACGTCGGCGGCCAGCGGTCAGAGAGGAAGAAGTGGATCCACTGCTTCGAGGGAGTCACAGCCATCATATTCTGTGTGGCCATGAGTGCTTATGACCTGGTCCTGGCAGAGGATGAGGAGATGGTAAGTCTACCATCATAGGTTCGTTTTGTGGGCCTTTAGATTAGAACGGCCATGATAAAAACATACCTGTGTGTGTGTGTATATATCGTATATCATTGTGTGTGTGTGTGTGTATATGTATGTATGTGTGTGTGTGTGTGTGTATATATATATATATATATATACACACATACATACATACATACATACATACATACATACGCACGCACACACACGATGGTTGTTAGAGGAACATTATTTTTCTTGAAATAACTGTCAAGAACATGTAATTTCCTTGTTATGGATCATTTCCTTTGTTAGCCATTGTGATAATCTCTTCTCCTGTCCCTCCCAGAACCGGATGCATGAGAGCATGAAGCTGTTTGACTCCATCTGCAACAATAAGTGGTTCACTGAGACCTCCATCATCCTCTTCCTCAACAAGAAGGACCTGTTTGAGGAGAAGATTGCCCACAGCCCCTTGACCATCTGCTTTCCAGAGTACACCGGTAACGTAGCATGCTTCTATTGGAGTGGACGGTTAGCGATGCTCCATATTTGACCGATTTATACTATCATTTCATAACGATAATTAAAAAACTTCAAAAGCATCAATACATTAGATTATCGCATCTGACCACAGCTGTGATAATGAAATGAAGAATAACATGCTACCTCTTGTGTGATATTAATTATGCTGCTATTTGCACATACATAAATAAAACAAACTCCTTCTTTTGAAAAACATGTTTTAATAGGTTACAGATACTCATTAATTCTAAATAGTATATTTTAATAATGTCAGTTAATGATTGGTCGAGCGATTGGTTGGAGAAAAGGTTTTATCAACAGTGATACAGTATGAGGCATGGTCTGCTATTTAAGGGTCAAATGTTACGTAGCTGTCTCGGTGCGTAAGGTGAGCTTCTCTAGTCTGACTGTAAAACATCTGTCATCCTCAGGTCCCAACAAATACGAGGAGGCCCAGACCTACATCCAGACCAAGTTCGAGGACCTGAACAAGAAGAAGGACACCAAGGAGATCTACACCCACTTCACGTGCGCCACCGACACCAAGAACGTGCAGTTTGTGTTCGACGCCGTCACAGACGTCATCATCAAGAACAACCTGAAGGACTGCGGACTCTTCTAGAGCGACGCACGGCGAGGTGTCAAGGTGGGCTTACGTCTCCTGAACGCTGATCCTCAGCTTGACCGCAGCTGACCGCAGCTGACCGCAGGCTTCGCTAATGCCTTTTAACCTCCTCTTGCTTGTTGTGTGTTTTACCATGCGGGTGCTTCGATCTGTGTGCTTTGTTTAGCCGTTTGTTAATTTGCTAGCTTCTATACTTGGAAAGGGGACAGTTTCACAGTGAATGAGCTACGGTGCACCTTTAAGAGTAAACTCTGATGTAGTGCCCCTCGCACCCCAAATGCCTTTCGCAGCGCTTGTTAACACTTTGAAGCAAATATGGCTGTATGTGAACCTATGAGCATTATAGGGGGAGGGGTGAAGAGCAGTGCGAACCACTCAGCATTCCAAGTTGCAAACTCGAGTCCTTATCTCTGATTGGCCACACACCTCAGTATATTACCCACAGCTGCAGGGATTCAGAAAATGTCCAAAATCAATGTATAAACCCTGGATAAAAGTCAGGAAATGTCCCTTTTAAGCGCACTTGTGCTTATAAACGCCTGTTTCAAAATCACCCATCTGTAGCTTTTTCCTTGTTTCCAATCAGATTACTTGAACAGTTCTGATGACGACCAAGAAGAGGGATATACACATCATGAATGACTGCACTGGCCAACCACAACTTCTGCTTTGATCTGCTTTTTATAAAGACACCTAAGAGACTGAAAACTTAAACGAGCCTTGCAGAATTCAATGATAGCCGAACCAGTTGCTCGTATTGTTAACTCTTTGGGCTATGACCACAAATCAACATGTATTGTATTTTTGTTTTTTGTTTCTTTATTTTCAATTACTAGAGGAAGAAAAAGGAAAACTTTTTATATAAATGCATTCATTTTACTTTAATTATGATGTGCAAAATTATTAGACTTTTAATCACATGAAGCTTATTTTTTAAAGAACATAAGCACAGGCATGAACATAGATCGAAAATGGAAAGTGCTCTTTTATAATGTTTACATACGTTTGTCATTCATAGCCAAACCGCATATTGTTCTGCATGACTCAAGATGGCAAATATATTAGCTCTGTAATATGCACAAATGATCTTAACATTCCTACAAAATAAAAAAAAAATCTAAAAATGTTTAAACGTAAAAAAGAGGGAAAGTGTCAGAATTCTAACTGATATTTGTAGTATGTATGTACCTAACATCTCTTGCTTTTTATAGTAATATTTCCATGTCTGTTGCAGAATGTTTGTGCCTTCATTTCTGTTTACAATTCCTGAATTAGCTTTTTTCAGTACTGTTTGACCTACTGTGCACCTATATTTTTCTTCCATTTTCTTCATACCACATAAGGATACATAGTGATTAATGAGACAAAATCTAATTGAAGAAAATAAAAAAAAGTTAGTGTTTTTGGTAAATATTAAAATGCTTTCAAGTCCTATATGATATGATTTAATTTAAATAAAAGTAGAGATCACCAGACTTATGTATATTCTGTTTTTCTTTTCTGTCTTGTGGAATCATAATGATGTCATGTTAATGATTATTAGTGGATTGATGCCAATATTATACCTCACAAGAATCTTGCTGATATTGCCACTGAACTGTACAGCGAAGGCCTGAAATAACACTGAATATAGGCAAAGGGTCTCAAATATGTGAAATCTTAAAATAACAAAATATTGCTGGTTATGTGAGTTGGATAAATACATATTTGATATCTCAGTAATGCTCTGATATACAGATGATTGGATGAAGTCAGCACCCACTCACTCTGTCCATATTGCAACAACAACAAAAATCACATGATGAAAAATGAAATCAGCAAATTGTGTCCAATTAAGGTAATCTCAATAATAGACCAAAATTTCTGTGTATACTTGGCCTACTATAAACAGTATACTGAAATATGTTTTAGATGACCAAGACTTTATCCTGGATACTTTACACAGCCTGATGGCGCCATCTAGCGATGATCATTGCATAATTTACGTGAAAACATTGCATGGCACATTGGCATTTATGGGCACATTTATATTCCTATTTTATTTAAATCTAAAAATGCACACGCTAAATTACAAATTATTTATTATTGCAAATGTGTTTTTATAATTTTTAAACGAGTCAGATTCTGACTAAAGACTGTGATGAGCATTTGTCCCATGGCAGTCTCCATAGCGACAGTCTCCATATGTGGGTCTAATTAGATTTACCTCACAGTAACCACCAGTGGAGCTTTAGTCTGAATGATATCAGACATTGGAACAAGCTAGTAATATAGTTGAAGGAAACTTTGGCACCTCAGTGGGGTGCCATAGCAATATTGTCAACATAGGCCTATTGTGCATTCCAATGGCAAAAGATAACACTGGCTCCAAGCCAAACAATGTCTTATTTGAAAACCGAGCATGTCAATTTGTGTTCACTAAAAATGATTTGGGCACAACATGATTCCATTAACTTCCAGACCACAGCTTTTTACATATTACAGTTTTATAGTAGGAGGGTGTCTGTACGTGAGAGAGAGAGATTTGAAGCACTAGAGTGAACAGTGAGAAAACGGTTAATTCTATTTTACAAACTTCAGTGGCTGTTAATTCAAAATGAGTATATTGAGTGACCTACAGTATGCTGTTGTTTATGTCACAGTATGTGTTGAATATCACGGACTGTGAGCCGTGTCTTTTTTGGGGTCATGGTTAAAAATGTTTGGCAAGAGCAGGCTGCACTACAGCTGTACATCTGCAACCTAGTATTACAGTATTAGTGAATGTGACTGTGAGCCTGTTGTCTCCATTAATGCAGCTGAATGTGAGGATGCCAGGCATTAGTAGTCACACGGTTTTATAATAGTCTCTTGAGCGCTATCATTTACGTTCTGCCACAAATAGAGAGAGGTTATGTTTAAAGTAAACAGAGTCCCTGTGAACTGCTCCTTTAAAGAACGTGCCTCATTTCATGTCCAGAATGACCCTTGTAATTGGTCTGGATAGAGAAAGCACGATTCCCACATGATTGGCTAGCATGCTGAATTTGAAACGGGGGTTATGGAGGGTGATTATGAGTACCTTGACTTTAATGTATTTTTTTGTTTCTTATGTCGTGGTTTTATCTATAGTTCTCTTCCTTTAACCTCGCCACCTTCTACTTGTTTGTGTTGAAGTCCAAATGTGTGTTAAGATCTGATGGCCTGTAGAGGGAGATAAATAGAGAGAATATATGTCATAAAGCCAGATAAAATGCTTTTAACCTTACCTGCCTATTGCTGTTCAAGGTCTGGAAAGTGTTGAAAATCCATGATGACAAATCACATGCGTTAGAGGGCACTATTAAACATGATTGACTCAACATAAGCACGTCATCTGTTAAAGACACCTTCAATTACAGGTGTCTTCAACCCGTAATTGAAATGCAACTCAACCGCACTGGGGTGACCGCGTGTCGAGCCTGCACATGCAATGGAAAATGGCCAAAGGTGGTGGATTATGTCTGTCCAACTCCCAGTTTATTGGAGGCATGATATTCCCACATCAGCCTTGGTGTCTCATGGGATATGAAGTTCCAGGTTAGCCAGAAACTCTGGTTTGAATGTAGTGAAGTGAGGTCCCTGTACACTTCGTGAACCTGCGATGAATAGACAAAGACACATGGTAAGTAAACAGGACTATAACATAGTTGCCATATAATGTACAGATCCACAACATAATGTTGGAATACAAAGCACCTTATCAGTGTTATTGGGTTTCTTTTTCCACAGTGGTCTCAGATCTATACAGGCTATGGAGGATTCAGATAATGGATTACATGAGAACAAAACAAAAACAAGTACTTCAGTGATGGACCCTGGACCAGACTCAGGAGTATCAAGACTGTTTGGAGGTTTACACAATGTAATCCATGTCAGCCCTCATACAGATAAGTCTGCTGTATAATGATGCTTGTCTGAGGACAATGAAAGCCATTAATCTCCCCCAAACTACAGTAGTTTGATCTCATATACGTACCTGGCGTGTGTAGATATTTCAGTATGAGATTTAACGCGTAAAGGTGCAGACTGGCATCATTGTCTCGTAAAGGGACACATTTGCACTGCACTGCATCTGCAACTACATTTAGCTAGTTACATTTCCCCCACTACAGTATCAAATCAAGGGCGCCTCAGATTATGATATTGGTTTATCTGCGGATTGAACAATTTCTAAACAATTAGGTGACTTACCAATAGGCCTAATATAGTAAGTTCATATTTCACAAAAAGGTGCCGTATACGTAACCCAATATTCACAGGCAACGCTCCATTGGGAACAGTTGTTTCCTCCTACTGGGCGTAGACCTCTTGTTCATTTTGAAACTATTGGACAGCCTTGAACCAATCAGCATCGCTACAACTGCTTGTATCGCTGCATCTAGCTCTGCCACCGTTTCTGAACACGCTTGACTTCAGTCATCTCACTTAACCACCCTGATTGGACCACCAGCAGTGTGGCTGTGATTATGCTAAAGTGAACAGGGATTCCAGACTGTAATCTCAGCTAAATACAAATTGATCTGAGAGCAGTTGGATGGAGCCATGCTGGCCTTATGCAACTTTACAGTGGTGTGTGTAAGATCAGGTATGCACTTGGCCTCCACACATTACCATTTTGCTGTAGCAAATAGAAATATGCTGAGAAATCAAAAATTATGTTGAATCATTATACGTACTGTACATTAACACGGGTGGCAAAAAGGAAGTTCTCCCGAAACTGTGGCAGTACTTCTGAATAGTTTATTTATCATGACATCTCGTTCAATGGCGAAGTGACATAGAACCCTGACTCCACCGTGTTGGATGAAGTTATTGGCTCTGACTAAATCTACAAAAGTATCTGGTCCCTATATAGTTTGCAGGGAACTGTGACTCAAAGCATTCATATTTGAATTGTGCCAATACTAATGTGAAGGGGCATCCATACATCCATACTGCTACGTATGTCTCCCTTTAAGGTTCTGGTACATACCGTGAAGATGCTTGACATTGGTGGGCTTGACAGCGGGGGTTTCCAACAGCTCGGCAGGGGATGGAAGGATGACAGACAGGATGAGGACAGCAGGCGTGAGACTGGAACTGCTCTGGGAACTGTGCCACCACACCCCGTGGGCGAGCAGACACCACACGAGGAACATGACGTGATGTGACAGAATGTTTTCACAAGCTAACTAGTTGTTGTTGAGAAGGACAAGAGACAAGCAGAGAACATATACATATTGTATACATATAGTTGTCTGATTAGGAGTAGTGTACTGATGTACTAATGTAGTGTTGGTTGAGGTTGGTGCACTCGATGTAATAATAAATGATGTTTTTTATTAATATTATATTGTCACATGCAGGGTATGATTTCCTGTAATTGAAAAGAAAAATAATCACTTGTGACAGTTGACTTTGTAAGGTTGTCTGCATTATATTGGGGCTGGGATGTAACTGTCTGCCCTCCTGAAATGAAGAACAAGAGCGGGAAGAGGCATACAATGTGTTAATTGTAATACAGTGGAAGAAGAGCATGTTCAAAATAGAATGTTGCGCTGCCATACATGCTGTAATGATAGACTACTGCATCCAAGTGAATAACCTGCCATCTTGATTCTTACAGTGTTGAAAGAGGCACAGCAATAGGCCTATACAAACATATTACACTATATTTATATATTTCTAGACGTTTTGGCCACTAGTAGAACATATTGTCTCTACAGTATGTTCTACTACAACACAACAGTAATATATACTTTTTAGGGGGCATTTTATTCAAAAGATGTGATCAAGAAATCAGTTTTCGTTTTAAGGTATTTAGTGAGAGCCAATAATAGTTTTCGTTTTGTAGATTTAGTCAGAGCCAATAACTTCATCCAGTAGTGTATATATTTGTACACTACTGCAGTAGTTGCACTAGAGGGCGCTGTGGTTCATATAAACAGCTTCACTGAGCACTGTTGGCACGTAGTCACAAAAAACTACTGAATAATTTTCAGTCAAAAGCGTTTTATCACTTATTCAAGACACCTGGATCTTGTGGTGGAACTGCAAGGTGCAACATATTTAGTTCCCGGAGTCAATACAAGTTTAATTAAAAAACCAGCCCTGAGGTCAGGAAAAAATGATGACAATAAGCATCTGGGAAGCCAAAGATGGATTGGATTTGAGATAATAATTTTGATCTACAAAAGAAATCCAGTTATGTTTTATTGTGTGTTGTGTTTATTGTGTAGTTCATATAGGCCTACTATATAGTATTAGATTACCATATGTGTTGTCAGCTGGTCTTAGATATGAATAATACTGTTCAAGGCATGGTTGCTGATCGTATGCTGTCTGGAATACCTGTACAGTTATTGTGTTCAAATGCACAATAAAGATGGTAAGGCAGAACTATATGTATTAAAGAACTGAACGTAACTGAAATGTATCTACATTATAGCCTGTAAAGAATGTGCCCATTCATTCACATAAGCCAGATAGGCTATTTATGGTGGAGTCAGACATTTGGGTACCAACTGTAATGCCTATATGCCTACTTATGTTATGTTTTGTGTGTTGTTTTGTAGTGTGTTGTTTTTGTATTTTAAGAATGCATGTGCTGTTTTTCTGGATATTTATGTGATGTTCTGACACAATACTTTTAAATTAAAAACATCACCAATTGACGATTAGATAAGCAATTTGGATGGATATGTATTTATAACGCATATATCCCAGTCAGTATCTTTATATTTTGATGATGAAATGTGACATCATAAAATGAAATAGGCTCCCCAATGTTTGTATTAAAAGCATTACTGAGATGAATATATTTGAATTGCGTTTTACAGTTCTTCAGTGTCCATACAAGTTGGCTGAGCAGGTAAGGTAAGGACATGCAAAGCGCACCTACCTGCTAATGGCTGTAGCCTATGTAATGAAGACAAATCTGCACTTGAACAGCGGGTCATCGAATTTGTAATTCTCTGCCATTTAGATGCATGCCTGTTAGCCCATTACATTTGCATAACCCTATTCACAGAGGAGTTTGAATAAATGACCGGCTACCAAACCACTGTTTAGACTATCAACAATGCTGCCCAATTAAGATCAACATCACTTAATTTACATTTACTGCTTTTGCAGGAGCTCTTAATCCTGAGTGTGCTGTGAAAAGTGGAACATTAGGACCCAAATTACAGATGCATGTTAACATTTTAAGAATAGACTGCAATGACTGAAGAATGAAAAGTTAAATTGCACATGGTATTTTGACATATTAATACACTGTTTCATACGGATATGCATGAATAGCCAAACATAAAATGTGTACTAGGCTAAAAAATCTGATACAGACCAAAATAGGCCTACTACTGCACAAACTAAAACACTATATATTTACTTACCAATCACATAATCTATTACATTAATGCAATATGTATGTGGACCCTTGCTAAAATGTGTAGACTTCATGTCTGCAAATGTGCAAAACATTGCATTTGCAAATAACCTCGCTAAGCTTTCTGAACGTGGATTGGCTGATTCAGACATATTGTACTGCGTTCTTATTGGCTGAAAATTGTGTGCTGTGGAAGAAGGGGGGGCGACAATTTTTTCACAGCGCACATCTGCCTCTGATAAATAGGTCGGATTGGAAAGAAACGCTCGCCACTCTATCCAGCATTGCAGAAGAGCTATCTAAAACTTTTAAACAAAATCGGACTAATGGTTTGATTTGGAAATAAGGTGCTACAACGCAGGTGAGTGCGAGCTTTCACAAGCTCTCTACTGTATACTGTAATTTATGAGAAAACAAATCGCATCTATAGGCTTCTCTCCCAATGTTTAACAACCTATGTCTTTCTGTCTCGCAGGGGCTGAGCTTTACACATGAAAGGAAAATAAATGGTGAGATGTTTTTTATCTGTTAACATTTACTGTTTACAGTTTCAATATGTAAAAGACAGTATCATTAAATACTCATAGACTCAATTATCCAAATTATGGAGACAATATATGCGCAACACGACATAGACATTTGAATGCAGCGACGCGCGCAACACGCATCCAAAGATTGTGCAATAGTTTTGTAGTGATCACAATATAATTAAATATAATGTACAATCATACTTTGGCTGCCTCAGAGAAATATGTTTTGTTGATTTTTATGTATTTTTAAAGTTTGTAGTGTTGGCTCCTGATTTTGAATACAAATAGGCCTACATTTGCAGTTGTCCATGTTCCAGGAAATTTGCTGTCCATCGTTTTATGAGGAGTGATTAAAGCTTTTGCAGTTGCCAGTTTTTGTAGGGTAGCATGCAAGTTTGGGTGCATTCTCAAGTTCTTGCAACATCTGACAGTGATATGAGGATATACTGGGGCAGAAGGTCCCATTGGGGACTGAGAGGTCAGGGGCTGGTGTTTGGATGGGAATGCAGCAAAGAACTGTCCCTTTATGCGTTGTACCATATGTCTTTGGCTAGTCCCACACATTAACCTGTATGCTGTGTTTGGCCTTTCTCCATGCTCTACTGTTTGTCTTTAAATTTCTTACCGCTTTGTCAGGTTAGCTAGTCATTATGGTCAGATGTTTTTAGTCACAACGCTCTACTCAACTCAGTTTATGGCAGTGTGTCAGTTTTTATTTTATTAGTAACGTTTCCGAAAGCTGTAGCCCATTGAGTCACATCACAGTTTTTTCTGTATTTCTTATGTATTCCTTAATTCCATCAGTACAAAATCCTCTGTTTCATTTTGACCAATCAGCACAGGGCCCTGTGACTCAGGGGGAGAGGAAAGGAGGGTATTATGTTTCGTAGTGTGTGACTGGTGAATTTCATATGCACGTCTGCCGCACCCTTAAAGGGCCAGACAGCCAGCTAGAAAAGACCCCGGACTCTCACCATTTACACAACAGGAGACCTCACTCGATGATGCTGTCTTAGCTCACTGCATATTGGCATTCAGCACACAATAGTGACTCAGCAGAATTTGCATATTGCTTTCAAAAGTGACGCTGTGTGTGTGCTACGTCACATGAACTAATTGACCAAAACATAAGGCCGCTGTACCGCAGGTGTGTCGGCAACAGCGGTTACTCTTCCACGTGATGGCTACTTGATGATAATAGGAGAAGGTGTCAGTTGAAACTTGGCTGTAATGACACTCAGCGAGCGCAAGTCTCAGCTTGTCCTACACATCGCTCCGTGTTTACACTCGATGTGTTATTAGAGTCCAGCATTGAAAAACATGAAACTGCAAAACCAAGTAGGAAGGAAGGGCTGTAGGTCTATTCAGCTGTATGTGTTGTGTCTATGTACGCTCTCTCACTCACGGCCTGCTCTTCCAACAGCGGTGTCTGCGGGATTCTGGGGACTGTTTGCGGGAGCAGATGCAGTACATGATGCGATCACTGCAGGACCTGAAGCAGCTCCACAGGGCCTGCCCCCCCAGGGCCTCCTGCCCCCCCAAGGCCGGCACACAGCCTGTGGACTCAGCCACGGATGCGGAGAGCCCTACCTCTGCCCTGACCCTGCGCTCCGCAGTGGCGCGCGCCTGCCACAAGAGGGCGATGCACCGAGAGCGCCACGTGCGCCTGAGAATGTCGGACGCCAGCACGTCGAGCACGTATGACTCTGCCTGCTGCCTGGCCACTACCCTGGAGGAGGAGGAGGAGGAGGAGGAGGGGGTTGTGCGGGGCCTGGGCTCTCCCAGCAGCGACAAGAGCCTGGACCTGGACTCCGGCTACTCCGAGGCGTCGTGGCAGGATGAGGGCGTGGTGCTGCGTCGCACCCGCAACGTGCGGGTGTCCTCGTCCGCCTGCCTGCGCACCAATAGGGTGGCGACGGTGAGCGGGCGCGCGCGGCCCAAGTCCACCTCGGACGCCTGCCTGGAGACGTGGACGTCGTTCGAGGCCGGCGACCCTGAGGACTGGACCAACTCGCTGTTGACGCGGGGACGCAACCGCCAGCCCCTGGTGCTGGGCGACAACAGCTTCGCCGACCTCATACACAACTGGATGGACTTGCCCGAGTGCCCCGAGACGGCCGAGCTGAAGCCCGGCTGCGGTCGCAGGCTGGCCAGGGGCTTCTTCGGCAACGTCAGGAGGAAGCTGGCGGGGATCTCCAAGAGCGTGGAGGGCCGAGTGAGGCTGAGGTCCACGGACTCTTCGTCCCGTGTCAACAGGACCGCCAACGTCCCCAATCGCCTCTCCTGTCCCGTGGGCTTGCCGCAGCCCAAAGCTCCCTTTTTCCACCAGTCACACTCGGGCCTACACGAGCTGGACACGGGCTTCTATCACTTCACTACAGCCCTCATGAAGTCAGGCAGCCGCCAGCCCATCATCTGTAGCGACATCATTGGCTACATCTGAAACCTGTTTGTTTCCCTCTAACGAACAGACAATCTTCAGAGTCACTTTATTTTCTACATGCCAGTGTTCTCTCAGCGAGTATACGCTCGGATTAATAAGCTATTGAACATGAAATAAACGTTGTCACATTTATGTATTTCTTTTGAAATAAATGCTGCACATAACCAGACACGCTATTCTGGCAATGCTGTCCACTATGTTTTCTGCAGGGGAAACATTCTTATGAGTTATCAAGCCTGGAGCTGTTTCATTAGAGCGAAACTGCACTTGAGTTGCATTACAGTTCATTACTGAGTGCCTCCTCAATACTAAACAGATGATTGAGAAAGGGTTTACAGAGACTGAGAAAGAGGCCACAAACCTTATTTTAATTTCTCAGTACAAAAGGTATTTACAAGCCAGGGCTTGTAGGAATAGTAGTGCATATTTAAAAGGCTAAAATAATTGCTGATAAAATATCAGAAGAGCATATTTTGGAGGGTGTCCGTCAAGTTTAGAGTCCACCGTAAGCACATTCTGACGCTCACACACTCATTAATTATAATGCATAAGTTCCTTTCCATAAACACTGTCAGGATGAACCCCCAAGAGAGGCAGTAAAGGGGACAACCAAGCTATTTACAGGCCAAGAAAACATACAAGGTTGTATCAACACAGCTCTCCGGGTGTCCAAAGAGATAATTCCCTACGTCTCGGCACAGCTATGTGAAGCCAGGCCAGGCAGATGGAGCAGATGTTTACGCTGCTCTTTGCTTTATGAAGCAGAACCTTCTCGCTAAACAGCCGGAGCCCACCGCGCCATTTACTCAGGGCTACTTTCTGTTTGCTAGCAATTTGGTCACAAAACACACTCGTGCACATACACGCGCACACACACACACACACACACACACACAGGCTCACGAAGTAAACCGTTTGTTTTGTGCTCACCAGGCAGACAGTGAAGTTACCAGAAACTGACAGGCTACAGAGGAATGATCACATTCACATCAGGATCAACTTTTAATGTGTGGGGCGGAGCTTCTAAGGGAGCACCCAATAGCATTGGAGGGAAAGGTGTTTTTGTTTTGATCGAGTTCAAATATGAATTCTATAGAATCTTACTACACCTTTAATATATTTGTGCTGTTATCTATACCGCTCTAGTTTGAGTTCATATTTAAAGAGACACTCGTCTCTAAATATAATTTAGGGTTAGAAACACAAAATGCATTCCCCTCACACACATGTGTTCTGATAGGCTGGCATTCCTCTCTACTCCTCCTGTACTTAAAGCTGTACACCACAGCTTTGTGTCTACCCCTTAGTTGTGTCTCAAACATAAACACTCACACATGTGTATGTGTATCGTTAAAGGGGAATGGCACGGGCAATAAAAAAAAAGAAGCATTTTCCCAGTAGCATTTTCCCAGTAGTGATGCCAGCCTCACTTATCGTGTGTGATACTGGGAGCACTAGAGAAGACAGATGACTCTCGCTAGGTGTCATTTGTCTTGGCCTGTTTATCTAGGTCTCCTGCTGGAATGTCCCTCAAGATGTATTGCAGTACAACCCAACGGCCAGCTGGGATAAAACTAACCTCTATTTGGAGAAGAGAAAAACAAAACAGATGTATTTTAACACAGGCTTGAACAACAATGCTGTAGATTGGACACTTATTGCAAAGTCCATAGAGTGTGTATCTGCTTATTCCACCTTTTTACAATGCCAGTACTCTACACAGCATCCCACAGAGTGGGTGGATGAATTTAACTCTTCAACAGACGTTTAGTAACGCTGGCTGAACCACAGCGTCCCAGTAGACATGCTCTTGGATAAGAGCATCAATCTATCAGCGCTCCTCCTCCATTCACCTCCCTCCTGGCTGAGCATAATTCATGGAAATAGGATGAGAGAGGAGAGAGGAAGTGCTGCATCAATCTACCAATCAGCTCACCATCCAAAAGGTAGTGTTAACCATGGCAGTCTGACTGTGTGCTTATCTATAGACCGAGGGAGCACATCCTACTTGCTGACAGCAATGTTTTCTTTTGAAACTGGGCTACAGGGTGAAGACTATGGCATCCTCATAAAGAGAAAAACTGGCTGGCAAATATGGTATATACATAATTATTTGAGTACCATAATTGCTTTGCTTATTGACGTAATTGACAACAACATAAAAGGGAAAAATCTGTTTTATATGATAACGTACAACAGTCAACGCAAATGAGCTAATATATGTTTTATACGTACATATGGCAGAAAGGAATTCTCACATTGTCCTTGTCTACACACACACACACACACACACACACACATGCACACACACACACACACGCATGCGCACACACACACAGCTATACATAGTCCACTTGACTGACAGCTCCCTGGCTCTCATGTTAGGGCAGGACTATGGGACATACAAGACATCTGACACCTTTCTGATTGGTTGTTTTATTAAGTACAGTTTTCAATTCATAACTTTGTCCAACTTTAGCTTGATAAGATATCTATTAAAACAAACATTTGGAATTTCATATTTTCCCTACGCTACAGAGGAAGAAAACGTACCTTACGGTACAATTCAGGAGCACATTGTACTAGTTAACAGTTCAACGTGAAATTCTTGGTACTTACGAGGGTATAGTAAAGCTGTGCTTAATAACACTTAAAAGAGACTGTGGGCAACACAAGAGGTTTTAAAAAAGTAAGTCATTCTTGAAAATGCATGCTAACAAAACAAAAAAATCCTCCCCAATGCCATAAGGTGCTTCCTCAGAAGCCTCGCCCCACGCATTGCAAATGTATTGTTATTGTGAGCGGTGTTTGCCACTTTGTTCCTATGGAGTCAGTGTTGTGTAGAAGTACTGGATTCTTTTTTTAGCACGCACAGAGTAAGATAGCAGACCACAAGGATATAGTTGGTGCAGTTTGACAAAAAGCTTACAGTGGCTTACTATACCTTTAATGCATTCTTAGTTATGCCCTTTCTATACACAGCAGAACAGATTAGATTAGCTAAAGGACACAAGATGAGATAAAATGAAAGTGACATATGCAATACAAAACAAAATAAGACAACAATTAACACGTTAACATCAGCATCATGAAGCATCATGAAGCATTATGAATGTTCTTAAATGACGTGTAACAAATGAACCCCCCCTCATGCTAACTGCTATTATGGGCGTCATGCTTACACCGTATCATCTGATAATAGAAAAAAGTCACATAGGACTCCAGGGGGAAGAATTCCAAGGTATTGGGATTATAAATGCCTCTTTTTATTTGAAGAAACAAATACAGTCCCATCGCCGCCTGAATGTGCATTACAAGCTGCTCACTCTCATTACACAACATTAAACAGAAATATACTGTAGATTCTACAAAATGTCACAGAAACTGTCACCACAATACCAATATGCGATAACCTGATTCTTTAGAAGCCTTGGAAACATTCCGTTGAATCTTCCACAATCAGAGAATGCAGTTTCCCATTCCATACACATGGAAGCATATTGAACGTGTTGAAACACATCAGTGTTAATAAACCTAGCTTCAACCAATATTATTATTTAGATGATAGTAAATCGTTACCATTCACTGTAATTCGACAGTAAATGTACAACTGTACTTGTATCAACAAAGTATACAAATCACAACATACGGTAACACTACTGAAAAATGTACATTGTTTTTAAGACAAGAAAACTGTAGTCATGCAAAAACCAGCCAGAAACCTCTTGGTGAGGTCCCGCATTAACCTCCCCTGACCAGTGACCAGTGTAAAGGTAAAGACAAACATTTGACGATTTATTCACTCGTTCACATCATAGCCAGTCGTCTTCTTAGCTAAATACGTGGTCTTATTTTGAAAGTGATAGCAGCGAAGCTGCTGGCTGAATGTAGCAGAGATAGGCTTGATTGAGACAAGTGGACTCTGGTCTGTTAAAGCAGCAGAGTTATGAGCTGGACGGCAGCCCAGCGCTTGGCTTCCATCATCAGTCACAGAGCCAGACGCACTGAGGAGATTAAAACATAGCTAGAGAAACGCTCCATCTCAGAGAGGAAATTAACCCCTGTAGCCATGCTATGCCACTTTCACTCACACACAAACAGGGGTATTCCCAGCATCCTGTGCTGGACAGGAAGTAGAGGGGGTTGTGGAGCCTCACAGTGTGATTAATGCCTGTCCATCTGTATGGGAGCACTGGGTAAATAGAGGAATAGCCGTGATGAGCTTTCACTCTGGTCTAGCTCACACACTCATACACCACCTACATGTGAAGGCCTGGTTAGCCTGCAAGACCCCTCATAGACGTCTGTCAATTCATATTTGCCACACTGAACTTAGTAGCTCTTAAAGGTATACTCAGCCGTTGTAAGATAATACATATTTTGTCAAAGGCAGTGAATATCAGATTTAGATTCAACTGTATTGTCATTGCACAGCGTACAATGCTGGGGCAACGAAACAGCTATCATTTAAAGGCCTTGGCATATTTACTGCGCACCTCCAAAAATGTCTGTCTGCGTTGTCTGTGAATGTGCGACAGCCTGAAGCCCACTACAGATGGCATCGGATGCCCTACTAAGCTCACAAATGAGTGTTCTAGGCATATAAAAAATATTTCTTTCCAGCGAATATCTTAGTTACACCTATATAATATATTGTTCACAGTAAATAATGTGTGCACATAACAATTGTAGTTCTAAATATCGCTAATTTCGAAGCACTTTTTCTGTATACAGAAATAGCCGACGCATCAGCGTGAAGTATGCTTGGAACAGCCCAAGCGCTCTTCCGTGTTGCGCGAGGCCAAGCATTTGGTATTATGCCAAGGCCTTAATCAGACAGCAACTGTTCACAGTTGCTGTCTGTTCTGTACGTGCTGAAAAGTTGATCTGATGTTACTACACCGTCCTGTCTCTGTAAATAGAAACACAAAGTGGTGCAGACCGCACCACACAACAACATAGCCTTGTCAGTGTGTTTCCAATGTGTGGGGCAGGGTTCTGAGCGAGCACCCTATGGTATTGAAGGGAGAGATGTTTTTGATTTGATCAAGTCCAAATATAAAAAAAAAGGTTTCTCTACAATGATGACTTTACCAGATTTTTATCTGGATCTTACGGCAAAAACAGTTATGCATTTGAGTGTTCCTCCTCTCTAATTACAGTAGTTCTCTAACACTCGGCTTAAAGCGGTCCACACATTTGTGTACAGATGTGTTTCACACAGTGAGCCAAGGCGGAAATGTGTGGTTCTGAGAGAAATACAGATGAGTGTACCTTGAACAATTGTAATATTTCTTATTATTTTTTATATAGCCTTAAAAGTTGATGATAAATATGCAATGCTAGAAAAACATTTTATTGTCCAAATTCTCTCACAGTGAATATCATGTCATTCAAAATGTGGTGTTCACATTACTATAAACATTTGATGGCTCGTGTGAAACATGAGCCACAAAATGTCAAGGACAAGGAAGGTCAAGAAACTTCCCAGGCATATTTGCTTGGTTTCTCATGGCCCAACAAAGCTTGATAGGTCAAAGCCTACTTCCTCTGACTACCCAAACAAGCACACACGGTTACTGTAGAGGAAGTCATGAATATGTAAGTGACCATGAATACATGTGAATTATACATTTAAAGTTTTCCACTGTCAGCATTTTGGGTACAGTGTTTGGAAAATGTGTTCTACATCGCCCCTCTAATGTTACTGCAGTTGCAATGCTGTGTTTCTTATAGTATAGTACAGAAATGTGCAGTTAACTGCAAATATAATCTTGTTTGTAATATAAAACACCTCTGTATTCTTGTTTCATCCATCTGTATGTATGCTGCTGCATTGATTGTGTTTGGTATTACTGTGTACAATAATTCTTTTTTAAATAGTTAATCACATATTAATTAATAATAATAATAATAATAATTAATCACATTTCCTGCATTAAAGTTACACTACACTATTGTGTTATACTGCAGCACCCCCATAATCTCAGATGTCCTCACTGTTTATGTTTGAAAAGGAAAGTGTAACAATACGATATGTGTGGGCTGAGGGGTAGAGATGTGTGCCAACAGTGTCATAGGAAGTCATTCACTCTCTTGTGTTGCATACCAAACAACGTTTTTGTAGCACTTGTTTGAACCACAAGGGCAGTTCCGTTCAACAATGAGGTGTGTCCATTTAGTATTACTCCTGTTACAATTATTATTCCTCTTGTTTTCTATAGTTGTTAGTTAAATTCTGACATATTATACAATAATATGCACTGTATCTGCGTACTCCATAATTGTTTTATAGTTGTTTCCCTGTTGTTGTTTTTTTTCTTCTGATAATATATGTTCTAAGGGTCTGCAATAAAGTGGAATTGAGTGAAATATATAACAATATTCATTAAACATGGTTATCATACAGTGCATGCAGTGTGTTTGTATGAGTCAAGGCCTGTCTGAGCATGAGTTGCACCATTTCTTAAGATCCTTGACACATGCAGGCTGCCCTGGGCCTCTCTCTGTCTGCAGCAGGCATTAGAGTGGAGCACAGCATGCCTGCAGTCTGCCTGTACCGTGAGCTCTGCCACTTTCTTGTAGGGGAAAACAAGGGAAAACACCACAATAAAGGGAATGGAAAAAACAGTTAGCTTCACTGGAGCCTATTAATGATCTCTCTACGTCGCCGCTGGCTCTTGCTTTGGCACAGTTCTGACTGAAAAAAGGCCCAATGAAGCACCATACAAACATGCATTGTTCTTTGACACAACAACAAGGTTTGGCATGTTGCTGTTTATTTCTCTTTTGGATTGCTAAAGACAGGGCTTATCCAGTATGGGGTAAGAAAACAATATGGATTCAGCGATTTCTGGCACTGCAAAACTGGCAAAGCTGTCATGGCAAACACACTGGAGATGTTGAAATGTAACCCATGTCACAGAGAAGTCTCCTCAAATAGAACCAGCCCTGCCAAATCTCCATAAGGAATGGATTGTACACATTCCGTCATGTCTGTATACTGTGTGGGGATGCTGAATGGAGTGTCACCAAGCATTCATTTTCACTGTGTCCATTACAACCACATGGCTGTGTGTGTTTAGAGTCAAACAGGGAAGAAGTCAGCTGCCTAGTTTGGCCAAACACACAGTTTCACTGCTAAACACAAATATTCACACTCTCCAACAAACACAAACAATGTGCTTGTTACAATGCACTAGGGGACCTTAAGGCCTGAAACGTGCTGGGTCACTGTATGGATCAGAGGTGGGAAACCCTGGTCCTAGAGAGCCGCTGGCCTGCATGTTTTAGACGTCGCCCTGCTCCAACACACCTTATTCATATGAATGGGTCGTTAGAAACATGATAACGACCCATTCATGTGAATCAGCTGTGTTGGAGCAGGGCGACATCTAAAACATGCAGGCCGGCGGCTCTCCAGGACCAGGATTCCCCACCCCTGGTATAGATTGATACATCAGAAATAAAATAAAGATAACACATTCTGCTCCAGGTGAGGGTCAAACTCACAA